>JAOVVF010032427.1:0-10416 GCA_028565595.1 Duopalatinus emarginatus | reverse complement strand
CCCCCCCCCCCCCGTTTCTCTCCCTTGCCCCCATTTATTTATTATTTTATTTATCTGAATAATAATAATACACAGGTCCTGTGTGATCTGTCCTCAGTCTGTCATATCCGTCGCTCTACACTACATTTTTTCCCGCTTGTCTTTTCAATGACTGTATTTTGGTCTGATGACCCGAATAAAAGCTCCGTGAATCTGAACAATACCAACACAGACAAAAATAGACGCTTCATGCATAAAGAGATTTTCATGCCCTGTAGATCAACGAGGCGATCACAGAGCAGAGACACAAAAGACACACACGGCAACTTCAAACGCTGTGTGAGGATCGCTTATTAAAAATCAGCTTCTGAAAGCCACAATTATCCTCAGATATCATTCTAAAGGAGAAACAATATGATCCCCATCTCTCCTTTTCTCTCTCTCTCTGTGTCTCTCTCTCGCTGTCTGTGTGTCTCTCTCTGTCTCTCTCTCTCTTTCTCTGTGTGTGTATGTCTTTCTCTCTCTGTGTCTCTCTCTCTCTCTCTCTCTCTCGCTGTCTCTCTCTCTCTCTGTGTCCCTCTCTCTGTGTGTCTCTCTCTGTCTTTGTGTCTCTCTCTGTCTGTGTGTCCTTCTCTGTGTGTCTCTGTCTGTCTGTCTGTCTCTCTCTCTCTCTCTTTCTGTATTTCTCTGTGTGTGCCTCTCTCTGTCGGTCTGTTTCTCTCTCTCTCTCTCTCTTTCTGTGTCTCTCTCTCTGTCTCTCTCTCTCTTTCTGTGTGTGTGTGTGTGTGTGTTTCTCTCTCTCTCTCTCTGTCTCTCTCTCTCTTTCTCTGTGTGTGTATGTCTCTCTCTCTGTGTCTCTCTCTCTCTCTCGCTGTCTCTCTCTCTCTCTCTCTGTGTCTCTCTCTCTCTCTCGCTGTCTCTCTCTCTCTCTCTCTGTGTCCCTCTCTCTCTCTGTGTCTCTCTGTCTGTGTGTCTCTCTCTGACTGTGTCTCTCTCTCTCTTTCTCTGTGTGTGTATGTCTCTCTCTCTCTGTGTCTCTCTCTCTCTCTCGCTGTCTCTCTCTCTCTGTGTCCCTCTCTGTCTGTGTGTCTCTCTCTGACTGTGTCTCTCTCTCTCTCTGTCTGTCTTTCTCTCTCTGTCTGTCTCTGTCTGTCTGTCTCTCTCTCTCTTTCTGTCTTTCTCTCTCTGTCTGTCTCTGTCTGTCTGTCTCTCTCTCTCTTTCTGTCTTTCTCTGTGTGTGCCTCTCTCTCTGTCGGTCTGTTTCTCTCTCTCTCTCTCTCTCTTTCTCTGTCTGTCTCTCTCTGTCTGTCTCTCTCTTTCTGTCTCTCTCTGTCTTTCTCTCTCTGTCTTTCTCTGTGTGTCTCTGTGTGTGTGTGTCTCTCTCTCTGTCTGTCTGTCTCTCTGTCACTGTCTGTCTCTCTCGCTCTGTCTCTCTCTCTCTCCGTTTGTCTTTCTCTCTCTGTCTGTCTCTGTCTCTCTCGCTCTGTTTCTCTCTCTCTCTGTCTTTCTCTGTGCGTGTCTCTCTCTGTCTCTCTCTCTCTCTTTCTCTGTCTCTCTCTGTGTGTCTCTCTCTGTCTCTGTGTGTGTGTGTGTCTGTCTCTCTCTCTCTCTCTGTGCCTGTGTCTGTCTCTGTATCTCTCTCTCTCTCTCTCTCTCTCTGTCCCTCTTTCTGGTCATTCTGCCCTCTTTTAATCCTCCGATGCTCAAATTCAGAATAGACAGGGTTCATGCTGCGCTGATCCAGAACGTCCTGTGCTAAAGCTTAAGAACATGAACTCTGATTTATTAGCATGAAGTAAATCTGTGTGTGTGTGTGTGTGTGTGTGTGTGTGTGTGTGAGAGTGTGTGTGTGTGTGTGAGTGTGTTAAAGCCACTCGTCGCTCTTACACTAATTGTTTTCTTACAACACAACATGGTGTACAGAAAATCCCAGGAATAAAGCTTTGGTATGTTTTTTTTTAATGACACGTTTTACACGTGAGGACGTTTTAGGGACGTGTTGACTCGTGTGTATGATGCTGGTTTCTGATTGGATGAGACTGAGTCATTATGAGGTAGTTATTCAGTCTAAATCTGAACGGCTGAACGGAGTTCTGACCTACTGCTCAGCTGTGTTAATAAATCACTTATGAACATGTGTGTGTGTGTGTGTGTGTGTGTGTGTGTGTGTGTGTGTTCTGAGTTATCCATTAGTCTCTCGGATCAGTTGGTTAGAACGCAGTCCTGCATTCGCCAAGCTGAATCTCTTTAACCCCGTGGGCAACGGGGCTATTTTAGTCTCGCACCTCTTAGCTGATTGTTAATTTTTTTTTTTCACTTAAAAACTGGTGTGAAATGGTATCGACACACACACACACACACACACACACACACACACACACACACACATAACTACTGAGATACTAGATTTATTAAATTATTATTATGATCTTAAGATTTTTTTTATTCTCACTAAAAATGGCAGGTTAAAAACAACGACCAGCTAGTAACCCAACTACCCTCCCAACACTGGGTCATAACAGTGTAATGGTTATTTCTCTCCACCTGGAAGTAGTACAGGTAGTATTAACAGTAGTGTTTTACATTTACATTTACGGCATTTGGCAGACGCTCTTATCCAGAGCGACTTACAAGGTTATTGGTATTACAAGTAGACCAGCGTTGTGTTAGGAGTCTTGCCCAAGGACCCTTATTGGTGTAGCACAGACTGGCTGCCCAGACCGGGAATCGAACCCAGGTCTCTCATATGGGAGCCGATGATGTTACCACTGTACCACACCAACCAACCTGTTGGTAGAATAAGCAATAATAAAAGCAGTATTAGTAGTAAAAGTAATGATAATAACAGTAGTAATGATGGAGGTGGTAGTAGTAGAAGTAATAACAGAAATTACAGAAGTAGTAATAGTGGCGGTAGTAATAGTGTAATAATGGAAGTAACAATAGCAGTAGTAGTAATAGTAATAGTAGTAGTGGTAAGACTGGAAATAAAATTGGAGTAGTAGTGGTAGTAATAGTGGAGGTGGTAATAGTGGAAATTGTAGTAATGATGGAAGTAACAATAGTAGTAGTAATAATAATCGTAATAGTAAAATTGGTAAAAATGATAGTAATAAAGTGAAAGTGAAAGCGAACTAATATGCCTACTGTGTTTGCACACAGAGGAAAGTGACCTCTGCAGAATAGGACTAGTGTAGAGTGTAGTGCAGTAGTAGTAATACTAGCAGTAATAGTGGTGGTAGTTGTAGTAATAATGGAAGTAACAATAGTAGTAGTGGTAAGACTGGAAGTAAAACTGGAGTAGTAGTAGTAGTAATAATAGTGGAGGTGGTAGTAGCGGAAGTTGTAGAAATAATGGAAGTAACAATAGTAGTAGTAGTAATAATTGTTATAGTAGAATTGGTGAAAATAATATTAATGAAGTGAAAGTGAAAGCGAAGTGAAAGTGAAAGCGAACCATTTGCCTAATGTGTTTGCACACAGAGGAAAGTGACCTCCGCAGAGTAGTAGTAATGTAGAGTGTAGTGCAGTAGTAGTAATACTAGCAGTAATAGTGGCGGTAGTAATAGTGTAATAATGGAAGTAACAATAGCAGTAGTAGTAATAGTAATAGTAGTAGTGGTAAGACTGGAAGTAAAATTGGAGTAGTAGTGGTAGTAATAGTGGAGGTGGTAATAGTGGAAGTTGTAGTAATTATGGAAGTAACAATAGTAGTAGTAATAATAATCGTCATAGTAGAAGTGGTAAAAATGATAGTAATAAAGTGAAAGCGAACTATTTGCCTACTGTGTTTGCACACAGAGGAAAGTGACCGCCGCAGGGTAGTAGTAGTGTAGAGTGTAGTGCAGTAGTAGTAATTGTGTTGAATGAAATGAATGAAAGTGAACTATTTTGCCTTACTGTGCTAGCACACAAAGGAATGTGACCTCTGCATTTAACCCATCCGTGCAGTGAAACACACACACCAGTGAACACTAGGGGGCAGTGAACACATTTGCCCAGAGCAGGGGGCAACCCCAAACCACAGCGCCCAGGGAGCAGTTAGGGGAGTTAGGTGCCTTGTTCAAGGGCACCTCAGTCGTGTCTTGATCCCCTGGGTGGGGATTGAACCCTAACCAGTTATAGTTATGGTTGTGATAGTAACAGTAGTAGTAGTTATAATGGTAATAGTATTAATAGTGGTGGTGTTAGTAAAGGTAGTAATAATGGAAGTAACAGTAGTATTAGTGGTAGGAATATTAGTAATAGTAGTGATAGTTTTGGTTATAGTATAGTAATAGTAGTAGAACTAGTAGTAATAGTAGTGGAAGTAGTGATAGTAATGGTAGCAGTTATACAGTAGCAGGCGTGGCCTAGTGGTTAGGGAACTGGTCTTGTGACCAGAAGGTAAGACTTGACTGAGGTGCCCTTGAGCAAGGCACCCAACTTCTCCAACTGCTCCCCTGGGTGCTGCGGTTTGGGGCTTCCCCCTGCTCCAGGCAAGTGTGTACACTGCCCCCCTAGTGTTCACTGGTGTGTGTGTTTCACTGCATGGATGGGTTAAATGCGGGGGTCACATTTATATATATATATATATATATATATATAAACCATATTTCTATATTTATTTCCACATATCCTTATTTAATTTCCTCATCTATTAATCACACTGTTATAACTGCACTATGCTACCACTTGCACTGTATCTGTAATTACACAACTCCTTCTACTATTTGCACTTTTTGTAACTGCACAGTTTTTCATATTTGCACGTGCTGGTAGATGCTCACCGCATTTCGTCGCCTTGTACTTGTACTGAGCAATGACAATAAAGTTCAATCCACCTATCTGACAGTGGTCATTATGGACCAGCGACAGCAGAAGCAGCCAATTGGAACCCGTTACTGAGACAAAATACACGCATGACATAGCAGCATCCTTTAATTAATGCCCAAAGGGTGCTTTGTATGTCGCCCCGAGCGGAGTGAGTTAGTGGTGGAGGTCTGTTCTCAAATTCTGTTTGAGAAGAACACTACAGGTCAAAGAGCTCCGGTTCAGATACACCGACATAACAATCACACAAGAGACGAGTGGGGAAAAAAAAGAGTTCAATTTCTTTTACAAAATAATGATCAAGCCTACATTTGAAAGGCATGGCTAGCTTGACACACACACACACACACACACACACACAAACACACACACACACACACACACACACACACACACACACACACACACACACACACACCAGTTTTCTCTGTATATAGATACAGCATGATGATCCAGCTGTATAGGACACATTTCAGATTCCTGATATTGTCTAATTAGCGTTTTTGTTAATATATCTCCATGTTTCTGAACCCGTCTGTGATGTAATAATACATACGGTACCATCTATTTATAGTCTGCTGACTCGTTTTAGTGCCAATTTACATTTACCTTTATATTCCTAAAGGTTGTATTGTGATAAGGAGACAGCAGTGCTGTCCTCTCTGTCCTCCCTGAGCTGATATCACACAAGAAAACGGACTTCAGTCCAGCGGCATTAACGGCTTACAAACCCCTCTGCGTGTCAGCATTCAGCACTGAGGCCTCACACTCCGACTGTCACGCTGTCTGTGTTTAAAACTCCGCCGTCTGCGTTAATAACATCTCTGTCATCATTTAAAAGGCTGACACTACAGCAGCATGAGGCTGGAATAAACGTGAGAGGAGGCAGCGAGAGTCGTCCTGTTTTTAATCTGCCAGAAACCGCAGGCACATATTTCAGAGCCCACAGAGAATGTTCACTTGTGTTAAACACTGACAAATGCAGCGTTGACTTAGTGCATCTGTTCGACCGTCATTATTAACGCGAGCTTCAGGACCTTCCGCTGACATATACATAATCACACTGACGTGCTATAAATCAACATGGCATTTAATCCACGAGTGAACGGAAGACGTCTGGAGGAATGTAGACCCGTGCAGTCTGGATTTCCACCCACAGCTCAGTAGTTTTTTTTTTCTAAGTGCAGGATCTCAGGTCCGAACGGACCTCTGCACCTCATCCAATAAACTGCTTGACTGGACTCACGCTGGGTGAACGTACAGGCGTCATACCCTTGAATTAATGCTTTATCATTATCAAGTCTAACCTTAGGCTTAAACCTAAACCTGACCCTAACTCAAACTCAAACCTCAACCCGAACCCGAACCATAAGCCTAAAATAAAAAGCCCCCCAGGGTCAGTCAGAATGATGAAATCTACACACGATGTCCACACAGCACAGCACATACACTAAAGACGCCAAGGTTAAAGTGAAAGTGAAAGTGAACTATTTGTGCTTGCACATGGAGAAATGTGACCTCTGCATTTAACCCATACGTGCAGTGAAACACACACACACCTGTGAACACTAGGGGGCAGTGTATGTACTTGCCTGGAGCAGAGTGTGTGTGTGTGGGGGGGGAAGCCTTAAACCACAGCACCCGGGGAGCAGTTGGGGGAGTTAGGTGCCTTGCTCAAGGGCACCTCAGTCATGTCTTGCCCTGTGCAGGGATCGAACCCAGGACCTTCGGGTTTTGGTTCCCTAACCACAAGGCCACGGTTGCCTTATGGTTGTTAAGCAACAAAACCAACAAAAAGCCCATTCGGGTTCTCATGTGGACCAGCCGCAAGTCCCCACAAGGTCAAACTGATCAGATATATATTCCTATCCACTTTACTAAGACATGCAAACAAGTACAGACACATTCAGACATTTCCACACGTTACAGCACATCATATCAAAGTTCCAACAACTCACAAGCTCTGACGTGTAGACAGAACGAGAGGATTGGTGGTGGCAGGGGAACACGAGCCGGTGCTCAGTATTAACCTTACTTTAACTGACTGCCTTTAATGCGGAGTTACATGAAAGCTGCACCCGTGTTCACACTGCCGAACCGTCTGGAGGCGGAGGCGGAGACGCCGCTCTGTTACGGTCGATTTCTCCTCGCTGCAGCTCCAGCTCCATCCTGAACGCTGGCTCTTATCACCGCCTGCACCTGTCTTGATGATTACTCCTTGTTTTGTCACACGAGTCTGTACACAACCCTGCGTTTGTCTGTGTGTGAGTCTCTGCAGTGTCCTGCTGCAGTGTGTTTCCTTCCTCGCCGGGAGGTCCAGGGCTTTTCTCAGACGCTCGTTTCACTTCTGTACTAAATTCACTGTGTGAGCTACATCTTTATGGAACCTGTCTGAACTGGCTGAATCACTGCCCGGACCAGACTTTTATCTAAACCTTATCTTAATTAGCGGCGGCGTCTGCGGCACAGAAAGCCTGCTGGGGCAATAAACTCTGTATGGGCAACATTTAGCCCACCGGTGTAAATATACACACACCTACTTACTAAATGAATCCAAACACAAACACACATCATCAGTGAAGACACAAACACGCATATTAAGCAGGTAGCAGAAGTGGGGACATATAATATAAGTGGCATCACCAATAACGGCATTGGAACTGATTTATCACCTTCTGTCCAGCATCGCATTACAGACTCAAAGCTGTCAAGACGAATCCGAACACTGTGGTCTGCAAAATAGACTCAGCGGTGACGTCTGGTGCTCGAAAAGTAAAGATGTGTGACGCTGTCATCTGTGCAAACTTGTTGATGTCCACCAGACTATAAATGAATCTGTTTCCACTTGAACTTTTATTAAATTGTCGACTTGGTTCATTATATTGCCCTGGTATTAAAGTGAAAGAAAGTGAAAGTGAACTATTTGCCTACTGTGTTTGGACACAGAGGAATGTGGCCTCCGCATTTAACCCATCCGTGCAGTGAAACACACACATATCAGTGAACACTAGGGGGGAGTGATGGCACATGCCCTGAGCAGTTGGTAGACCCTATGTGCAGTGAAGTGGTTGGGGGTTCCCTGTGAGGCTTGAAGCTGGGACACTTGGGGGTTACCCTGTGAGGCAGTTGGGGGTTGGGGGTTACCCTGTGAAGTATGAACCTGGGACAGTTGGGGGTTACCCTGTGAGGCTTGAACCCGGTACAGTTGGGGGTTACCCTGTGAGGCTTGAACCTAGGACAGTTGGGGGTTACCCTGTGAGGCTTGAACCTGGGACAGTTGGGGGTTACCCTGTGGGGCTTGAACCTGGGACAGTTGGGGGTTAGCCTGTGGGGCTTGAACCTGGGACCTTCTGGGACTTTCCTTAAAGTGAAAGTGAACTATTTGACAACTGCACTTGCACACAGAGGAATGTGACCTCTGCAGGACCAACATATCCGTGCAGTAAAACACACACAAATCAGTGAACACTAGGGGGCAGTGAACAGACTTGCCCAGAGCGTAGGGCAGCCCTAAAGCACGGCGCTCGGGGAGCAGTTGGGTGCCTTGCTCAAGAGCACCTCAGTCGTGTCTTGCCTGGTACGGGGATCGAACCCGGGACCTTCTAGTCATGAGGCTGGTTCGTTAACCACGAGGCCACAGCTGCCCCCAGTAGTGTGTAGCAACACCGATATACAATGTTTACTAAACGTCATGGTATAGTTGTGCTATATTCTATATTATATTAATCTAATTTTTTCAGTGTAGAGACATCCCTGGAAATGACACATTTGGTTTGTTTATTTTTTTTATATTTCCTAATAAGGATTTCCTGGTCCTTATATTTCTGTATATTAATGTCATTTAAATATCATTACACAACATGAAAATATAATAATACGTTTGTAACTGAGGATAATTTGATCTCGTAGAACTTGTAATACAAACTTTTTCCCTGACTAACAGAATCTTTGTGAAGGCCAAATTTCTCATGCAACGACATTTGTTTGCATGTGTAGTGGTTAGCGCTGTCGCCTCACAGCGACAGGAAGCACAACTGTTTTGTCGAGTGTGTGTCCGCTGACAGGCTTATCTACTCCCTCAGAGCACCCTCATCCATGCAGCCAACCATCACAGAACGATGATGGCGACATTCGTTTGCTATTTGTTTGTACTGTATTGCAGTCAAGATGCTTTTCTGTCCAGCACGGCTGCAAAGAGTGGTCATCTCTTGCATCCTGACTAGAGGTCAACCAATATATCAGTCGGCCGATATATCGATATTCGCCGATATTTGTGTTTAGAAGCACCGATTTAAAGTCAGGTATTACTGTGAGTGATTCAGTGATATTGGGAATATTTATGATGGCAAGAGGAGCCGACTCACTGGAGAACATGCAAAACAGTTGTGCTTCCTGCACAACAATGAACCTGCCGTTCTTAAACTAGAAGTACTGAGAGCTTTCAGTGAAAAATGGGTCGAGTGAGGAAGACTCCGGGACTACAACTGAGTTAAAATGAAAAAGCATTCCTTTTTATCTTGCTCTGTAATGTTTACATCATATCCTTCACCCAAAAACGAGGGGCTTTGCTGCTGTTTTATGCTGCTAAGTAAAGTTATATTCACAGTTGGTTACTTGAGAATTTATACACAAATAAGACTTTAGATGTTCTGTGTCAGGTGTCACATGTTCATTAAACCACACACAAATGTTGCTGGTTACTGCGAGTGTGTATGCAGCACTACTAATTATTTATTTATATCTATTTATGTTTATATTATATTTTTCAGCTTAATTGATTTTTATTTATAAAAGTTGTATTAGTTTTATTTAAATGTACATTTAAGTTTACACTTACACTTCAACATACTTGAAAGATTCACTCTGATAAATATTCTAAAACTTTGATGTAAATGATTGACAGTCGTTCATGTTTATACCTGGTCAGTGTTGTGATTTGTTTGGTGAACTTTGGTTAAATATTTAAGCGCACAAAATTAAGATTTGAGAGACAGTTCAAGTCAGTGTTCAATAAATGATGTTAAGTTCAGAAATGTTGTGCATCCACTTCTTATTAGTGAGATTTTTCAGCATGCAAAACTTTAAGATATCGGGTCAAAAAAATCTGCAGGACGGATCGGCCATCGGCTGACCCTGACCTCTAAATATCCACATCGGCATCGGTTTTAGAAAAACCCATATCGGTCGATCTCTAATCCTGACTTTATAATTACTCTTATTTATCTTCATTTGTGGTATTGATTACTTTTTTTACATTGAGGAATATTCGGTAAAGAGTTTAGACAGGCAGACGAGTCCCGACGGTGAAGCGAGATCAGAAACAGGCAAGGCTGGATCGATGGGCAAACAGATTAAACTGTAGGCTGAGGTAAAAGGACATGAGTGTGGAGTGAGATGTACGAACCAATGAATCTAACACATCCAACAAAAGGCTCAGTAAGTCAGTTATATAACACTGTGTAGACTCACCATTACACTGCTGACTGTACACACTCATCACTGTACATATTCATTCTCTACATTAATACGACGTATCATACAGGACGTCTGTTTTATATGTTATATGTCATGTATATTTATATATATATGTATATATTCTTCTATTCTTATGAGCTACACCTGCTA
>JAOVVF010032424.1:0-10422 GCA_028565595.1 Duopalatinus emarginatus | reverse complement strand
GACAACTCTACCATTTAAATAGTGTTTCTAGGTGGAAGTATAAATATCTGACATTATTTTGTGCTTAAGAAAAGAACAAGAAGAAGAGGAAGAAGAGGAATAACAATAGAGTGCTTTTTCAAGCACTCTGAATACACTAGAATCACGCTAAAGACACTCCACTTTATATAAAAGTTATACTATAGAGATGGGAGAGGAGAACGAAGATATGCATAAATACTGCAGGGTATAAAAATCAGCAGCCAGATAATGCTGTCATTAATATTTCAGACAATGTTTGGCCATTTTTATGTTTACTTCAATCTACCTAAATGAACAGCTCAGTTTTCTTCACAGTGTGAAATAACTGAATCCTGGAATGTCCAAATGTTCCTCTAGGTAAAGACGTCATGTGTCTACATCACTGCCTTTAATAAGGTAATAAGTATAAATACTGTAAATTAGTCAGTAGTCTAATTTCCTTTGCATGCAAATAAATGTAAATTCCTAATGTAAATCCCCCAATAAAAGCCCACAAATACAAAAAGTGTATTGGTTAATTATATTTATTTAATTGCTTTCACAAGTACATGGTTGTTTTTTCCAAACCAAAAGAGTCTGGTGGTCCTATCTGGTCTTCCAATCACTTCAGTCTTTAGTGGTACTGCTTTCCGAGACCAGAGACGACAACAGCTATGAACTTCTGCAGAGCTGCCTGTACATCAGCTGTGAAACCAGCACCCAGGTTTGCGGCCATGATGATGGTGATGCAGTCAGCCAGCAGCTGTATGAGGGAAAACCAGGTGCATCATGGTTCATTACATAACAGACTATTAACAGAAGTGCTAACTGAGACAAGTAACTATAAATTACCTATAAATAAATAAAAATCATACATACCCTGAAGTTATCAGGGTCAACATGCAGTTTCTCCGAGTGCAGGACACTCAACTCGGTAAGAGTGCCCTTAATGTTGTCCAGGTTCTTCACAGCTTTATCCAGACCATGCATTACTGTGAGCCCATGAGCAGCAATATTGGGGTTTCCTTCAATGGCAGCAGTATTGTAAAGGTTTCCAAACTTAGTGAAGTACCTCTGGGTCCATGAGTACACAACAAGACACTTGTGAGACAAGATCATAGACATGTGCATTCATATTTACACAATTAACAACAACAAAAGCAGTCAACGTTTTACTGAAAAAAGTTTTGCAAAACCCTACCTTGTCAGTGCCTGATGACCGAGTGTGGCATAATCGACCTTGGAAAAAATATCCTGGATGGTAGCATGCTCGAAATCTGTCCACACAACCATGGTTTTGGTTTTTGGAGATGCTATGTGTTCTGCTGAACTAGTGTGCCCTGTAATCTAAGCAGATTTGGGCATCTTATATAGCCCTGTGGGTTTGACTGCTCCTCCCAGGTTTTAGCAAAAATGTTTTAAGGGGTGGAGGCTCTTACAGCCTGAATGATTTTCATTAGATATAAATGGTTATCTTTCGAAATAATGTTGTCATGGTACCTGAAAAAACGTCCAGTTTGCTCCTGTATAGTGTTTTTTGGAAACTATTAGGAGTAAGTGTATTCTGTACATGGTTTTACATTACATTACATTAACATCATCAGTAGATTACACAATGACCGATTCAGTTATGCTAGTATTCAAGGTCATGAACAAATATTTATAATGTGTTTTTTCACCAAACACAGGCAACACAGAGATTATAAACACAAATAAACAACCATTTGTTTTATATGTTAAAAGTTATAGCCTTATTAATTATGCAGTAAATAAAATGACTGTTTTAATGCCTAATTTCTCACATAAAAAAAACAAAAACGTTTTCCTACTTTTAATACAAGAATATAGTCAGCGCATTGAAAAAAAACTAAATCACACACTTTGTCTAAAATGGTTTGGTGTTACTTACCATTCATCCGTCAATCCTCAATTACACGTTTAAATTTTATTTTAATTTATCACCATCTCAGATTCAGTGACATGATTCAATACAAAAATCTCCTCCAAATACAACAATAACAAGAATAACAGTGTTGAATATTTTTAAATAGGCCATTTCAATCTTTTATAACACTTGGTATGGATAGATGAACTACAAAAAAATAACATCAAACACTACAGGTTATGTAACATTAAGTAAAGTAAGTAAATTAGGTAATACAGTTAATATAGCATTTATTTCTTACAGTAGCAGCATAAAACAGGATTAAAAAAACATTTACATCAATTAATAAAATATGAACACAGTACACTAACTAAAATTCTCTCTATACACAACAGTATGCCTAAGTAATATATTTTCCCCAGTTTGTTTTATTTTTAAAGCTTAAAAAGATAAGCATCATAAATCATAATTTATTGCATATTGCAATCCAACAACCAATACATAAACAATAACTATGGTGTTCTGTGCATCAGTTTATTTATCCATTATGTCTAATTCTTATTTTTTTGTCCCAGTTAACCTAAATCACATTTTACACAAGATCATTAAACTATAAACATATGTTCATAATTTGAATTTTATTTTTAAATGTTTTATTGTATTTTGTATAGTACTATATCTTACTTATATGCATTAGTATTATGTGTAATATATTAGTTGACTAGTTAATTTGTTTTGATGATGACCATACCTCTGTTATCACACCAGAAAGTAAATAGTAGGTGGAATTTTCCAAGATTACCTGATTTCCTGTACATGAATTCACCATGGAAGTATTTAAAACTTACAAACAATGGCTTATGTTTATAAACTCACTAGTTTCTTTTCATTACCACACAGTATAATAGTTCATTATAGGTTTTAATAAAGACCTCAATCAGATGCATTACTATAGACTTCATAAAAAAGTTTAAGTACTTTATTAGTACCGATTACTGCAAACAAGTTAATGAAATTCCATTTAATGTATTTATGTCAATTCAACAAAAAGTAAATAAGTAAATAATGTCTGGTTTATGCTGCAATCAGCAAATAGAAAAATGTCCATTTATAAATGTAATTTATTACAGTAATGTAGACATTATAGTATATCAAATGTAAAAGCAACTTAAATGTTTACACTTTCTAGAGTATATGTCATTTCTATAATGTCTTTGCAATAAACTTTAAATTGTGAGTAAAGAAGAATTTTTGTATTTTTATTTATTATTATTTTTGCTAATAAATGATGAGACACGAGTGATAACAGATTGATTCGTGTTTAACACTGATGTAAAAGATTCTGTGTCAGAGATTCACATATCAGCATAAGCATTACAAATTGCTTTATTAAATATTGATTTATATTAAATATACAATTCAACTTTTAAAAGCCAGTAATGAACCTCAAATGTTACATAATGTATGTGATGTCTATTTCTGTCGCTGTACTGGCAGAAAAGGTTTAGAAGTTTAGTATGTATGCAAACAAATCAAATAAAATCTTCAGTGGACAATTAAAGACAGTGGTACCGGAATGGGCAACAAGGGCATAAAATAATGATTATAAAGACAAAAAACAATCCAGAACCCACAGAAAAACTAAATGAAAAGTAGGTTATATATATATATATATAAAATAATAATAATAATAATAATAACAACAACAAAAACAACAACAACAACAATAATAATAATAATAATAATAATAATAATAATAATAATAATAATAATAATAAATGAATGAATACATTCATACATATTCAGTCAGTTTATCCCTCAGTATAAAAGCCAGAACTGTTCAGGGTTCTAGCTTAATAAAATAGTTCTACTTGGAACTCTTTTTGGTAGAACATTTATATTACAGATGGACCAAAGTACCCTTCATTTTTATAGATCTAATTTCATTCATGCACAATGGATTAATAGGCTAAATATCTTTGTTCATATATCCTATTGGCTCAACATTACAATATTTACCTTTATATTTACTTTGTGCACCAAGCAAGGTCCATGAAGACATGGTTTGTAAGCACTCAAATAATCTGCACAGATCTGTGAGATGAGGGGGGTATTCTAGAAAGCGCGTGTAACAAACTCTAAACTTAACCCTGAACTCTGAGCTGACTTACCCCGGTCTGACATACCCAAAGTTTTCGCTTCCAGAAAAGCTGAGTTAAAATTGTCCAGATAAGTCAACTCTGAGTAGGATGACTCCGGCAGAAGCGCATTCACCATGAAATAACTATAAAAGTCATTGTCAATGGAGCGCCGATAAATAGATTCACCATAGATGTGAATGAGAACATGAATAGAACATAGTATTTTACACCACTCAAGATGAATACTAGAAAAGAGAAGAAGAAAATACTAATTACTGTATATACAGATTATAAACACATATTTACACGTAAAATTAATACAGCAGCGTCTAAAAATATAAAAAAAATATATATAAAATATACAAAAATAAAAAAAAATAGAAATAGAAATGTGAGTTAAAATAAAACTAGTAAATCATTTTGTAACATAAATCAACATTAAGCACAAGTATATGCCAATATAATGTCTAATATGTCAGTCATAATATTTTAGCACGTCTAGGTGTAATCAGTGAGATCAGACATGCATATCAGCAGATCAAGATGAAATACATAGTACAGTGTGTGTGTCTTTCTGTACATAACTACATAATGTTCTTTATTGTAGCCTACAGGCATGGCTCAGTAGGAGTATGAGTAGGAAGAAGACACATAACGCAGCAGGCCCACCACCACCACCACCTTTTACACAGGCAGAGGAGCTGACTCCGCTCTGTAGCTGTACAGTGACCGGCCTATAACTTATAGAATCCCGGAAGAAGATCATCAGAGGCGACAACCTCCCGAATGCCTCCCAATTTAATTTACATGAAGACATTTCTAATTCATAAACTATGGACTGATCTCTCTACTATCTGGACACTGATATAATGCCATCTCTCCATGATTGGTGGTGGTGTTACAGTAACTGAGCCTCCTGCAGTTTAAAGTAATGAATATCCTTAGATCTATCTATATCTTATTCACAGGAAATAAAGAAATCATGAAACAGAACAGAAATGAAATTTTCTTTAAGTCATTATTAAAGAGCAGGTGGGTGAAAGGAAGGGAATGTAGCAGTTCATCAGAGAAATAGTGACTGGTCAGCCAGATGGAGGTGAGGATCCTCTTCAGTATGTATCTGGGTTATGGAAGGGTGTCTCTCTACTCTTATGGTGGCAATGTTGTTCAATACCACACATGCCATTATATGTTACATGCCCTCTCTGGGTGACATTGAGCCCCTGCAGTCACTGGAACCTGGCCTTGAGAATCCATATGGTCATTTAAAACCTTACCCTCATTCTGCAGTGGGCCAGGTTGTAGCATGACTATGGTTCAGGGTCAGACCACACTTCTAACAAAAGTGCAACAGGCCTCTGTCCTGATCAAATTTGTTGTATAGTGTAGACTCCTAAAATCATTTAATCATGCATATTGTCTGTCCATTGAGTTCCAGTACATTATTAAATGCTACATTTAAAAATAAATAGTAACAATAGTAACAAGGTCACTAAGTGTACATTAATACTATGGACAGATTTTCTGTTAACATCATCTCCTTTATATTCTAAAGGTGTAATTGGTTTGTAGGTCAGACAATGACCATAGGAAATCCTGAAAGATTTAATGGTGTGGAGGTATTTATCCACTGGTTTGCAGTGGTTTCAGTTTTTCATTTCTTGTTTCCTTTTTGATTGTCATTACAGGTTTATGTTCAGAAAACTGCACAAAACTATACTTAATGTGTTTTAACAATAGATAGACTTTTTGGACAGACCAACATACAGTCACCCTGTCAATATATTTAATTATCCCGATACGTTTAATCATCCTCTACACTGTTAATAATATCCACATACACCTGGTGTATATACAAACAATCAGCCATAATATTCAAGGTAGGATATATTACATAGCAAGCATTATGTAGCAAACTAATAGTATATTATTGGTTAATAAATATTTATTTAGGTGCTTTTAGACAGATTCTAGTTGTATAGTACTTTGCTTAAATATATTTGAGCAATATGATTTTTTACTGTATTCCAGACACTAGACCATCAGTGAAGGAATAGGAAAAGAGTGTGGTTACACTTTTGAAAACCTTCTGCTGATAATGTCTTTACACTGAAATAGCAAGGTTTTCTTGGCAAGATCCCACCCCTTTAATTGCCAAGAAAAACATGTTGAAAAACTGATAAAAGCAAATAATTTTTTTCAAAATTTTACTGCGAAGTTCAGATTTTTCATTTGTTAACATGGTGTTATGTGTACTTCTGAGCTGATTTTTAAAAAATATTTTGGATCCAGTGTCATAGTTAAATGAGCAGGCTGTTTATCAGGCATGAATGTTATCTCTGAAACACAGCAGAAATGCTGACTAATCTGTCGTATTTGAAACAAATCCAAGTTGTCACGTATTTGGGGTGGGTTCTGGGTGTGCCAGCTTGAGCTCCTTGTATAAAAGTATGATTCTGTTTTAGCAGTTTACAGAAGTCCTCCAAACTCCTCTGAAACCATGAGCCTCTCTGCCAAGGACAAAGACACCGTCAGAGCCTTTTGGGCCAAGGCTGCCCCTAAGGCTGAAGAGATCAGTGCTGACACTCTATTCAGGTAGGTGCTTGTCTTGTTGTGAACATTGATTCCTTTTTCAGTTCTGGGGATTAATTCTTTTTCATTAAACTACTCAGGATGCTGACTGTTTACCCTCAGACCAAGACCTACTTCTCTCACTGGAATGACCTAAGCCATGGCTCTTCCCATGTGAAGAAGCACTGAAAGATTGTTATGGCTGGTGTGGAAGCAGCTGTCAGCAAAATTGATGACCAATGGCATGGTTAGCCTAAACGAGCTGCATGCATACCAGCTACGTATTTATCTAGCCAACTTCAAGGTAATCATACACTATAGCCCACCATCTTTATTTGCTTTGTCCGATACCAATGTCTGTGTTTTTTCCCCTTTTTCTATAGATCCTGTCCCACAACTTGCTTGTGGTTCTGGCCATTCTGTTCCCCAGTGAATTCACTCCTGAGGTACATGTGTCTATGGATAAGTTTTTCTCTGACTTGGCCCTGGCTCTCTCTGAGAAGTACCGATAAGAAGCTTTGCAGGCAAATCATGGGCACCCATGTGCAAGATCTGTCTTTCCCAGATCCCGTAAATGTCCTTTAGTGATCTAAATAAAAGCCAACAACATTTTGGCCTGCTGTTGGAAATAAGACTGTGTTCTCTGGTTGTCTATATTTGTTTAACACAGGTCAAAAAGAAGCTAATTGTGGTACTGGAGGTAATAATAAAAAAAAACATATAAGACAATTATGCTTGCAAATGTACTATTATTAAAACAGGCCTTCAAAATACAAGTTGAAAAGCATTCTGTTTTGTTGAAATAAATGAATCAAATAAAAATAGATAACCTGCAGAACAAGCAGGTCAGAGCATAACCCTGGGGCATGCTGGGGCACTGCAATACCACTGTCAAAAAGAATTGCCATTTTAAAAAAATGCAGGAAATATGGCAATTAAATAATATTACAAAAAAAAAGTCAGTGGTTGTTTGTTGATATAAAAAATAAAGTTGTTTAAGACAGATCATTGTATAGTCAAGTCAAGTCAAGTAGTTTTTATTGTCATTTTAACCATATACAGTGTTGTACAGTATACAGTAAAACGAAACTATGTTCCTTCTGGACCAAGGTGCTACATAGAACAATAAACCACACAATACACGAGTGCGGAAGCATGTGCAATGATGCAAGACAATGTACAATAAATCCACAGGACAAAATACAATAAATACACAAGACATTAACACTAGATATAGGGAGGGGATAAGTGCAGATGGGCCAGTGGGAGTGGGAGCAGTAAGGTATGATAGCTTGCGGAAAGAAACTGTTGCACAGTCTGGATGTGAGGGCCCGGATGCTTCGGTAACTGCGATCCGATATGGCGCAGTTCCCAAATCAGGCAGTGATGCAGCTGCTCAGGATGCTCTCGATGGTTCCTCTGTAGAATGTAGTAAGGATGGGGGGTGGGAGATGTGCCTTCCTCAGTCTTTGCAGGAAGTAGAGACAGTGCTGGGCTTTCTTGGTTATGGTGCTGGTGTTCAGGGACCAGATGAGATCCTCTGCCATGGAGAACTCCAAGGAACTTGGTGCTCTTGACGATCTCCACAGCAGAGCCGGCGATGTGAATTGTAGTGTGATCACTCCTTGTCCTCCTGAAGTCAACAACCATCTCTTTGGTCTTGTCTACATTTAGAGACAGGTTGTTGGTTCTACACCAGTCCGTTAACCTTTGAACTTCCTCTCTATATGCTGACTCGTCGTTCTTGCTGATGAAACCCACTATAGTCGTGTCATATGCAAACTTTATGATGTGATTCGAGCTGTGCATTGCTGCACAGTCGTGAGTCAGCAAAGTAAACAGCAATGGACTGAGCACGCAGCCTTGCGGGGCCCCAGTGCTCAGCATGGTGGTGCTGGAGGTGTTCCTTCCTATCGGTGTTCCTTCCACACTAGTGCTCTCCAGTGTGTATATGTGTGTGTTTCACTGCATGGGTGGGTTAAATAAGGAGGTCAGTTCCACTGCAGAGTGGTCAGAAGAGTACTCACTAAGAACAACATTCTTCTTATTATATTATACATGTTACTATATATAACCCTGTATTTCATTTAACAAATACCTTTAGCTGATGCAGACCTGCCAGATTTGTGGTTTGTGTACTGATGCAGGTGGTAAATAACTGATGAGAGTCACTGCAGAGGAAAATCTCTAAGACTGTAAATCATTCTTAACTAAAGCTTCACAGAATTGTGATTAAATATAGAAAGGATAAGTCCTGAATGAATAAAAGAAGAGAAGATGACAGAACTGAACATAACATTATATGCATGTTTAAGTGACAGTAGGTAATAGATGGGAAAGGCTGTCAAAAAGTTCAAAACAGCTCTTCTTATAACCTGAATTTGAAATGGAAAGAACAGACAAAAAGGATCAGAAAAGAAAAGAGAGTAAAGGAAAGCGTTTAGTGGTAACTGTGTTACAATTAATTGTTCCAGACTGGGATTTGAAATTATTTTTAAAGATAAAAATGTTGTTATATTATAAATAATATAATGATAAATAACAACAATACAAAAAGCATTTAAAAATGCTTCAAAAAAAGCATAAAATGCATTTAACAAAATCCTATTCCTTATGAAATGTTACATTACTTTAATCTAATGTTGTGTAATTTAAAACATTAGAAATGTTTTATTAGAAAATCACTGGATGTTATAGATTAAATAAATTTAACATGACTGTCATTGTTCAGTACAAGTACAAAGCAATGAAATGCAGTGTGATATCCAATAGGATGCGTCTGATGTGGTCAGGTGATTTCGGGAGGCCATAAAATGAGGTCTAGTTACTTGGTTTATCGATGCAGGTCCAGTTTAAGTTTATCAGGGCAGCAGTTAACCACGAGGTGTTTATTAAATTTCCCAAACTAAATAAGTAGTGTATGAGGAGCAGGATAGAGGAAACAGACTGACAGTGTCAGAATTATAGACTATTATCCAAGACATGACCGAAAGCATCAAATGTGTCAGTAACCTGTGTGTCTGTACTGATATTTGGTCATGGCCAGTAGTCTGTCTGTATGAATTTTACAATGCTTAATTATTTATCTTCAGGCTTATGGTCTTCATATAACTTACCCCAATGCTTAATGTAAAGCTTACATTTAATAATGTGACCAAGCCACCACACGATGTCGCTACAGTGCACAGAGTAAAGTACACACTAACTGACCCTCTGATATACATTTATATCTGTCAGGGTTTGGATTCCTTCCATTAACTCTTTACCAGCTGCTGAACAGACACTATAAGGTGCTTAGTTTGCAAAAATTAAGCATGTTAACTTTATTATAGGCTGATAAAAATACTGCAGCATCACATTAGGAAATGCTTCAGTTGTGACATCCTGGTAGGCCTATAAATGTTTTTCTTCACCAAATGAATATAAATGAGTCACATTTGAAGTTATGGGTTTAGGTTTCTGCTTTAATCTTTATGTCTACAGGTATATGTGTGTGTATATACCCTGATTTGCTTGTGACAGCATTTCTCCAGAGTTTCTCATGCGGGTTGATAATGATTGGATCCAGCTTAAAAAAAAACATAACATTATGAAGCCACCACCAAAGTATGTATTATGCAAAGGCTCATCTCAGTGGAACAGGGTGAGTACCTGGTACATCTACAAACATCTCTGACAGGTGAACATTATGGATGCCTCTGTTCTGATGAGTTACATGTCCTTCAATCATTGTGATGGATTTGCCCACTATATATATATATATATATATATATATATACATATCCATCACAATGAATGAAGGACGTGTAACTCATCAGAACGGAG
>JAOVVF010032423.1:0-10423 GCA_028565595.1 Duopalatinus emarginatus | reverse complement strand
TATATATAAACACAACAAAGAGGGGTACAATAAGGCTTAGTAATGCAGACACAGGAACTGGCAAGGCTTGTATAGCAGAGCTGATTAGGGTGGAATTGAGGATCTGGTGACCAGTTGTCCTGGTTGCGCAAGGATGTAAGTGGAGAGCCTTCTGTGATAAAATCTCCTGTAACATTTAGCAAAGCCTAATTATCTTTGCGGTTCTTTTATAGTTTGAGGACATGGCAGAGTAGTTTTTTACATATAGTTGGTGATTATAAAGCTTTTGGAGGACTGAACAAACATGAGTGACATGCTCTTGAAGAGATTTAGAATGAATCAAGATGTCGTCTACATACACAATGACCCACCTATTGAGTATGTCATAGAAGATCTCATAAACAAATAATTGAAAGACAGAGGGAGCATTGATCAGGGCGTATGGCATCACCAAATATTCATAATCTCCAGTAGCAGTAATGAATGCTGTCTTCCACTCGTCTCCTTCTCATATGTGAACCAGGTTGTATGAGCTCCGTAGATCCAATTTGCTGAATATACTGGCCTGGTGAAGTTGTTCAAGTGCACAAGAAACAAGGGGAAGTGGGTAGTGATTTTTAATGGTAATGGCATTCAGCCCACAGTTGTCAATAGAAGATCTGAGTTTACCATACTTATTTTCTACAAAAAAAGAATCCAAATGCTGCTGGGGAAGTGGATGGGGGATGTAGCGAAGTTGAAGTGCCTAAGTAATGTATTCTTCCACAGCCTACAGGATAAACCCTACTCCTAGGGGGTGTGTTTCCAGGCATCAAATTAGCTGCACAATCCCAGGGTCAGTCTGGGGGTTGGAGGCTTGCTTCTTACTGAAGACAGGGTGAAATCTGAGTACTCAGAAGGCAAAGAAACATGACATGAGATGTCAGGGCTTTCAACATTGTGGTCAAACAGAGTGTGGCCAGACTATTACCTTGACAGTAAGCCTCTCACTTGGTCAAGTCTTCTGCGACCCAAGACAGGGTTGGATTACGTTCAACAAACCAAGAAAGTCCAAGCACTAGGGAATTTTCCGGGGGAATTGAGGATATAAAAGAAAGTTGTCTCAGGGTGAGAAAAGCCTAGAGTTATCCCTCCTTGGAGATAATTTAGCCCTTCCAGGTTCTGTGCATTTGAAAGTGTTAGCGGTATTGATATGGAGTTGAAGATGGAGCTAAGGAGGTTGTCCAGTTTTATGGAAAGATGAGTGAGATTATTCATAGAGAGTGAATCATCCTTGCAGGCCATCTCTGATTTCAAATCATCCCAACCACACTCAGCAACTAAAGTAGGAAGGTGAGGAAATCAGGAGACCGTTGCAGCCTTCTGCCCCTGCTTCAGGGACAATAGCTGCTCTCCAAGGTCTTTGCCAGTGCTTGCATGGCCAAAAACTTTCTAGAAATGCTGCTCAAAAAGTTCATAAACTATGCATTTCATATGTCAGAGGCCCATTTTAGCCCTTTTCCAATAAGCAATGTAATGACAAATTAAATTTTGGATGCTACAGTGGAGAATGCATTGGGTAACTGACTGAAATACAGGAGCCACTGCAGTAGAAAACTTTGACAGAGGCATGGAGCTTTATTGTTTTTCTTACGAGTAGCAAGTCAAGCTAGAATGGTTAAAGATCGAAATGATTGGTCTGCAGGAGTAGAGAGAGCTGGTGTTGCTGTAGTAGGTTGCACACTTATGCTTCTAAGGGAGTTCCCCCAGGGCTTGTGCAAGATGTTGTAGCAATTGCTTATGGGTTCCAAGCATTTTCCCCTGAGAGGCCAAAGATCAGTGTAATGCCTGAAAACCTTCTGGATCCATAGGTGGCATAGTATTCTGTGGCATTTAATTCTCAGGAACTTGAGCGGGATCCATGAGCAGGTTTACGTGGTTTATGAAACAGGGGAAACCCAAGGACAATGTTGAGTACAGAGGGGGAGGGGGTCAAAGCCAAAAAGCAGTCATATAAGCAAGGCTAAGGTATCCAAAAAGGGCAAGAACAGAAGACACTCCATAGGGCAGGCAAAAAACCAACAATACAGACACAGGGGAACTGGCAATACCATGCAATTGTGGGTGCAACTGAGAGGCTTGTATAGCAGAGCTGAATAGGGTGGAAATGAGATTCTGGTGGCAGTCATTAGCATTGTCCTGGTTACAGTGTTAGAACGGCAGGGGGATTGCAGACAGAGTTAGGAACAGGAGAGGTGGAGCTCTGGTGGCCAGAAGGCGTGTTAGGCAGAGTTAGGAACAGGAGAGGTGGAGCTCTGGTGCCCAGTAGGGGAATTGCAGACAGAGTTAGGAACAGGAGAGGTGAAGCTCTGGTGGCCAGAAGGGGGGTTTCAGGCAGAGTTAGGAACAGGAGAGGTGGAGCTCTAGTGCCAAGAAGGGGGATTGCAGGCAGAGTTAGGAACAGGAGAGGTCCAGCTCTGGTGGTCAGAAGGGGGGTTGCAGGCAGAGTTAAGAACAGATGAGGTTGAGCTCTGGTGCCCAAAGAGGGGATTGCAGGCGAGTTAGGAACAGAAGAGTTTGAGCTCTGGTGGCCAAAAGGGAGATTGCAGGCAGAGTTAAAAACATGAGAGGTGGAGCTCTGGTGGGCAGAAGAGGGATTACTGATGATGCATATGTGCATTAATATAGATAGATCTTTATTAATCCTCACGCAAATAGTAGTTCATTTCTGTTCAACAACAGTGTCAAGGAAAAGAGATGACAAGAGAAAGAAACCTTGAGAGAAACCATACTTGAAAGTGAACCCCTGTTTTTAAATTTAGGTGATCAGATAGACCAATTATAAATAATCCTTTGCTGTATGGTCTGCTGTAACCTCCTGTAGCCTTTACATTTCTGAGGCTTTGTGGTGGATTGGAACTGGAAGAAGATGCCTAGTTTCAAGTTTTAGTTTCAAAGTTTTATTTGTCATTTACACAGTCATACATGGTACAAGCTGCAGTGAAATGTTTTTAACTGTCTGTACAATAAAATAAAATATGGTTATAAAAAATAGAAATAGATATGCACAGCTAAGATAAATAATTACATAATTACAAAGGAAATAAAAAAAAATATTTAGGATTTTTTTTTTTAAATGTAAAATGTGCAGAACAGCTCAGACAATGCCCTATTAGAATTCAGTAAGGACTTGTATAATGTTTTTGATCGTAATACTTCAAGAAAATGTGCAGAGGAGTATATTTCTCTTATAAATAAGGCTCACAGCCATCTGCAGCATATGCTCTGATGTTTTGCACACTTGTGGCAGAAAGTATGTGAAAAGAAGGCACACTGAAATGTCTTTTACTTCTTTTACAGATTACTTAGTGTACATGCCCTAGATGGCTCGCTTCTCGGAAGAAAGAAAATATCCATATGCCGTTCTTATTTAGATACACTGGAATCCTCTGAAAGTATTTTCTTCATGGTTAGACAGTCAATGCAGACTCCCTTTGTACTCACCCTGACTCACTAGCTGCGAGAAACACTGAGACCTCCCTGGATACTGTTCAAATGCAGATTGAAAGCCCTGGAAACTGGAATAGTGTTAAACTTCTTGAGCCTGACCTCAATCTGACAAAGGTGTTTAGTAGAGCTTACTTCAGACTAAGGTCAGGTGACTCTATACTTAAGGCAGGTTTATTTTATACTTGGGTCAGTTCACCTCAATATAATAAACAGGAAGGAAAGTGACACTTTTATTGCTTCCATCTTTCTCTGTCAATGTTTTGAGACTGGTGACATTAGAGGCAGATAAAGGTCAACTTCATTTTATTCATCTGTGTGCACTACACCCCCCTTCCCCCCACCCGCTGCCCTTCCTGTCCTCAGAATGGCCGGTGGCCTGAATTTAACCAGGACATTTTTAAACGGTTACTAAATTTTTGAGTTTGTCCAAAAGGCCAAAGGGCTTTTTTTTATTTAGCACTCATGACCTGTTCTAAAACAGACAGCAGGGGCCAAGAGTCTGATGTACGGCTGAGAAATGTTATTATTTCATGAGTTAGCAAAGACGAATTGAACCATGGAGTCAGCTGACTGGTTGACAATGTGGAACATATGGAACACATAGGGCCATCATGCGAAGAGTGATTCAGAACAATGATGGAAACGATGTGCATATACGATGTACAATAATGTGTTTTATCATTTAAAATACGTACAATGCTATATTAGATGCATTTTTTGAAGTTACAGGTCTAGATCACACAGACAAGATATTTCGTTACGGCTGCAGTCCAATGACTGAGCCAGTGATAAAAGTTAAAATGTTGTCATAAAACATTCTAGAGCACCAGGCTTTATAGGGCCCTGTGATCCAGGCTGTCAACTTGTCATGACGCGGAGAAGGAGTCGAGATGGAGAAAGCTCAAAGAAATCTGTCAGGGACACAGAACAGGGAAAGGAGAAAGTGTGTGATAAAACAAGAGAAAAAAATGTCTTTGTGGATGAAAGAATGCAGGTAGGATGTGAAGCGTCTCACTGTAGGGAAGCATGAACATGACATTTTCTAGATATCAATAAATGGTTTATTGCTATTTTTTTTTTTTTTTTTTTTTTTGCATTTAGGTTGTGGTCAAAACTCATCAGGACAATAGGTCTTCACCACAAGATGTTAATTAGGTGCTTAGGCTTTTTTATTTAATTCTCTAGAGCCGGGGTCCCCATTTACTTTTCCTCAAGGACCACATCCAACCAAAGTCGCAAAGACAAGGGCCAGTATGTTATTCTAATACTGTTTCATACAGTATGGTACAGTAGTTTTTATTGCGGTTCTATACAGAACCTTTCTGAAAAAGCGTTTATATAGCACCAAAATGGGTTTTTCTATAAGTTTTACACTGTAACTATAGAAAGACGCCATTTTGGTGCTGTACAATAAAGGTTTTCAGACAGGTTCTGTATAGAACCCTCTACAGCACGTTCTCCATCAGTCTGAAGAACCTCTCCATGATGCAAAGAACCCTTTAATATTACAAAGAACCCTTAAAGAACTGTGTTCTATTGCGCACGTTAGTCCTAGAAGAACGTAGTTTTGTTTCATTGTGTACACCACTTTGTTGTTTCGTTGTTGTTTCATTCAACCGTGTACACTGTATATGGTTGGAATGACAATAAAATCTACTTAACTCGAATTTTTAAAGTATAGCAATAATATGATGCACAATATTTTATATAAATATACATCACTTTTCATTTGAGTAGATTTTAACCTGCATTGATACAAATATTTAGAACCATTATTCACACTAATGTTCTTTTACATGCCTCCAGTTGCCTTGACAACGGCCTGTCAAGCATAAACTACCGGTTTCAGAAAAAAAAAAATCTTTTCCTGTTTTTGTTTCCTTACGAGTTTATTTTCTGTTTTTCTGTGAAGAAAGAATGAGATATGATTCGTTTTTACATTTTTGTATCTGTCATGCCTAACAAGGAAAAAAAAAAATATTTTTCTGTTTCTTGTATTTGGATTTTAAAACAAAAATTTGTTTATTTTGGACATCAACTTTTTGTGTAAGCACAACTTACATGCTCTGTGTCCACAGAGTAAACTTGGTAGTTGTCTGTGACATTCTGGTTCACTTTTTTCTTTTTGGCACCAGTAGCATTATGTGTTGGTGGCGGGCCATAAGTTTAACTTCTGTGAGCTGCATTAGAACCGTGGCTGACTTTTGGGGAACCCTGCACTAGACAATAGGAACTACCAATGGAATTTAGCCACAGGATTTCTTGTTTTTATGTCAGTTAGTTGCCAACATATGTTACTGATATGATATTATAGACCAGACGTGGCAAACTACGGCCCATTGGGCTTTTTAATCCGGCCCACCGAACTTGTCCAGGTTATATTATTAAATTAAATTTTATTATAATTAAACTCTTTATTTTACCTTTCCCCCAATAGATGGCGCACTCCAAAAACATTGACCTTTGTTTGAGTGTGATGTGTTACTTTCTACTTCACTTTTCGTTTTGCAGTTTGAGCCCTGCGGTAAAAATAAGCATTCTACACAAGAACGGGCGGCTACGGTTCAGAGATTGTTGGCTAATTTACAGACTCAGCAATTTTTTTTCACAAATAAATTGCGATACAAGAGTCAAGTACCAAGCCTTTTTTTTCGCTAGCATTTAAATTAGCAACGGCTAGTAAGCCTTTCTCCGAAGGCCATTGTGGCACATGAGTCAAAAAGTTTGACCACCCCTGTTATAGACTGACATTAACCAATATTAACTTGTCCCATACGGTTAACATTGCCATTTAACAATATCTTCATAGTTCCCCTGATAAGAATGTGCACTACATTAGAAGATGCAGTGGGAGGATCGTAATTTATTCCATGCTAGGTGAGCATCCTGGCTGATTTCTGATGGCAAAACAAGGTATTTGTGTAGCCTAGGTTAGAAGGCAAACCTGGTATCAGTGATCTGTTCGTGGCAGTCATCTACATATTTCACAGGCTGCTCCACTTGTGAACCCTGAAGGTCTGTCAAGGTAATGATTTGTTTGTAAGTTTTCCAGTTCAACCCAATACAATACAGCCATCACTGCTTAGTGGAAATATAAAGGAAGCATCAGTAGACTGCCACGTGACTTCATGGACCATCAACTACATTCCCAACAGAACACAGTATGTAAGGTCTCAGGACAGTGCGTCTGATGTGGTTTGCAGCACAAGGGGGCCTGTGGGGTGTGCTTTTCTATTCACTTTGTATGCATTTGACATAACTTGGGCATCCACATGGGCACCAATCAGAAGTGGTTGGAATCCCAGTGGTGTATAGTCTTTGGTACTGAAAGCACACAAGAAGTTTCAGAGGGTCAGGGGTTCATTTAAATTGCAGCATGGAACAAGACAGGGATGTCCACTTCCCCTTTCTTATTTGGTCTGTCCCTGGAACCTTTAGCACAAGGTATTAGACAATCCACAGCTTCTTCTATGAGAATTGGTGATCAAAACCACATCATATTATTGTATGCAGATGACATCATTCTGTTTTTAGACAATTTTGACACCTCTATCCACCCAGTAATTGAACAATTGATTATAGTCACTTTGTAGTCATAGGCTACAAAATAAATTGCTCAAAATGCCTTTGAATAATAAAACTATAAAATCTTTTATACCTACATATATTAAGGTCAAAAACTCCTTTACCTATCTGAGCATTATAATTCATAGATATCTCAGATAAACAAAGATAACTTCAACACTATGCTAAACAAGATAAAATTTGACATTTAAAGATGGAAGAACTTGAAAACAACCATTCAAGGCAGAATTAATGCAATCATAATGAACATATTGCCACATATCAATTCCCTTTTTTATGTTGAGTGTTGAGAATGTTGAGAATATTGAGTTATGGTTGCACCACATAGGCTACAAGATATCATGTTTACCAATATACGTACCAAAATGCATTTTTTTTGCCAATTCTGAACAGGTATAGAAGAGGGCAGAACAATGGATGAATCAATTTGGGATAGGGAACTGGGCGAAAAGTGTGGTCTTAAAGTTTAAATTTAAGAATTTAGCTCATCAACGTATTTACTTTAAAACCATTCACATAGCATATACCACACCCTATAAGAGATTCTAGATGAATTTACAGGCTTCATATGACTGTCATATATGCAATTCCTTTATTCTGTGCTTTGTCTCCTTAATGATACCTTTGACACCTCTCCCTAAAACAAATTCAATGTAAAATGTTATTGGCTGGGTTCACGTCTGCTTAATAGGTCTGTAACCCCACCCTCCTCCCACCTTTGTTGAAAATGAATAAAATGTTGATCACAGAAAAATTAGGTCAGGGGTTCAAACTGAGGTTCCGCCTTGCTACCTAGCTTCCTAAAAAGCTGGGGTTCGCAAAAAAAGAATTTCATTGTGTTGTAATGTGACAGATAAAGGCTTTGTCTTCTGAAACTTAGTAGTAAACAAGATCTGGATAAAGACTGGAGCACTGGATGTATCTGGTCAGGTAGGTTGGGATAGAGATGGTTTTTAATTTTTTTTTATTTGTTTTCTAAGATATATAAAAAATTTGTGGTGGTGCACTTCAATTATTGATACCCCATTTAAGATTGTTTCAGTCAGTGTCAGCAGTAATGTAGAACAACTACAGGGCTGATTGGCATGAAATTTGGTGGATTAGTGTAGCATGGGACAAAGAAGAACCTAATACATTTTGTAGCAAGATCCAAGTCACGTGTTATTGTTTATTTTTGGGTAACATTGTGGGGGGAGCTGTGGTTTTGTTGTTAGGGAACCGGTCTTCCGTCCCAAGGTTAATCCATGCAAAGGGCAAGACATGACTGAGGTGACCTTGAGCAAGGCAACGAACCCCCCAACTGCTCCCTGGGTGCCGTGGTTTGGAGGTGCCTCCCATTCTGGGCAAATGTATTCACTGCCCCCTGGTGTTAATTGGTGTGTGTTTTGCTGCATGGATGGGTGAAATGCGGAGGTCACATTCCGAGTCACATTCATAGTACAGAAAGATGAGAATGTGCAGGTCTCAAGAGGATAAATGCATGTGGGAGTGTAGTTCCTTAGTGTTTTGGCACCAAACCAGAATTTATTATGATATTTGTAATTCTGAGTCATCATGTGTAAGCACCTTATATCAATGATTACATTTTGCTTTGGCCATAGTGTGCCTTAATTAAGGTATTCAAGAAACCTGAAATTATTAATCACCAAACAAACAAATTAAATGGCCAAAATATTAATTAAACATAGCCAGTATGAGGTTTATACAGGCAGTGGAAATGAGGCACAACCATCAGAAACATCACTTTACCATAAACTCCAGAGCACGCCAAGCACTGGCGTTGACTTCATTGTCAATGTATTATTGTCTGTTCACCTTGTACAAACAGGGATATTTTTAATTTCCATTGCCTGAGTGCAAATAGTTTGGTGTAATAAACTGCTTAATTATGCATAAGACAATCAGAGATGTCACTTTGGGTTCATCCAGGACAGGAAATCAGGACTGAACTTGGTTAAGGAAGCACCCATCACCCATCCTTTGTTTTACTCTATGTACTTGTAGCAGAAGTAAAGTGACTCATTGACCACTGCGCTTGTGCACACAGAAAAAAATGACCTGTGAAACACACAATTGTGAATACACACAATACAGGCCAGTGCACACATTTGCCCAGATTGATGGGCAAAACTATCCATGGTAACCAGGGAGCAGTTGGGCTTTAATTGCCTTGCCCAAAGACACTTCATTCTGTCTTGTCGGTGAAGGGATCAAACCAGGGACCTTCTGGTCACAAAGTGGGTTTCTCAACTACAAGTCTATGGTTTGCCCTACTCATGTCAACTCTCCTTTTTTGATCTTCAGTATAAGACAGGGAATGTGTTCCATAATGGGTATTCCTTAATAGACAGTGTTTTTTTTTGTTTAAAAAAATGTTTTAACAGCCAATATTAATATTTGTAATATAAAATCATTGCAACTGATTCTAACAATTTCTTTCAGTATGAGTGGTGTGGGGATAAAGACTTGTATTTTTCATGTTGCTAAACTGGTGGCCTACATTGATGTGCAACTTTTCAGTAGAATTTTAATTTTAAAAGGCTTCATTATGAAAATAAAAAAAATCTAAATGTAGAAAACATTCAGAAAGTCTTCAGACCCTTTCACTTTTTGTCTTGTTGCGGCCTTGTGCTTTTTAAAAGACATTTTATAACATTTATTGAAAAGGAAAAACAAAAATATTGCCACTGACAAATATTCAGACCTTTTAATCAGTACTTAGTCGAAGCACCTTTGGCAGCAGTTACTGCCTCCAGTCTCCGTGGCTATAATGGCACAACATTTGCTCACCTAGATTTTTTTTTTTTTTTTTTTTTTGCCACTCTGCAGAACCTCTTAAGCTGTTTCAGGTTGTTTTGGGATCGTCAATGGACAGCTATTTTCAGGTATTTCCAGAGATGTTCCATTGGGTTCAAGTCAAGAGCTTTGGCTTAGCCACTCAAGATCGTTTAATAAGGTAAACCTTCATCCCAGTCTGAGGTCCTGAGTTTTCATTAATAATTTGTTTCCTTAATTTGGGGTTCTTTTAACACCAGTCTTCCGGTCCCAGCCTCTAAAAAAACACCACAACAGCAGGATGCTGCCACCACCATGCTTCACTGTGTGGATGGTATTAGGTAGGTGATGGTCCAGTACCTGGATGCTTAGAATTGAGACCACATAGTGCAATCTTGGTTTATTAAACTGGAGAATCTTGTTTCACCCTGCCTGAGAGTCTCAAGGTGGGCTTTCATGTGTCACCCTGCCAGAGTGACCATTCTTGCTGACCTTTCTTACCAAGGCCCTTTTCATCCAATTACCTAGTTTGGTGGAGCGGTCAGCTCTAGTAGAAGTCCTAGTTGACAGCTGCTGTGCTCTTGGGAACTTTCAG
>JAOVVF010032422.1:0-10424 GCA_028565595.1 Duopalatinus emarginatus | reverse complement strand
ACGTTTCATTTATTTTTTTGTATTAAAACTTTTAAAGTCAGTGGGGGATCAAATACTTATTTCCTCCACTGTATATGATGCTGAGAGAGGAGAACTGATACTATACCTTAAAGAACTACTGTTAAGCTTTGATTTCCATGATATATATATATATATATATATATATAGACGAGACGAGAAACAGTCAAATTAACAAGCGAGTCAGAATTTTACACGGCATGCTACAATCTAAGAATAGTAGGCTCCAGCACCCTCTGCGACTTTCCTACTACTAGTAGTAGTAGTAGGATTAGTGGCTTAGATAATGATAATGTTGAATCATAACACTGGTTAAACATTATGATGTTCTGGATCTTTGCTTGAGTAAAATTTCTCTAACTGGACCCCTTTGTATTTTAATTAAATACTGCTGGTGTGGGCTGTGGATGTTAACGTAAGCATTGTAATGTAGCATCTGCTACAGAGATGATGAAGCCAATCTAACAAACCGCTGCTGTGCACATGCACATTGTTTGTGAAAATGCATCGCTATTTTGTAATGGAACTGCACAGTTAGACCCAAGCAGATCAGCCATGTATTGGCGTCGCTGCTTGATCAGGCAGTAACATTAAGAAATAACTGAATGATGATAACTAACAGACCAGCTTTAGATTAATTAATGTAAAGAGAATGATGCAACACAAGCCAGATTATAAAATGTTGTCCTGAAAGTAGCTTGCAAAAACATTATCTTTTCTGAAATAATGAAAAATATTCAATAAAATTCAAGATGTTCAAGTGTCGTTTCCACCACAGGCTTCTGTAAGCGACTAACACACCATCAATGATGTAAACTGCACATTTCACTGGCAAAGCAGATGGCCCATTGTGACTAAAGCAATAGAAACTGTTTGTGACAGTCCTCAGATGTTTTAAATTAATGCGCAATAGAGAAAGCTGTGGATTCTTTCCACACTTTGGCAGTAGGACCTAATGTGTGTTCTGTAATGAAGTACCTCGTTAGAAAAAAACCCCCAAAACTGTACTTGCTCTGTCAGAGTGTCTCAACACTTCTTTGAATCTCTTTTCCAAAATGAAGAAAAAGGATTCTGCAGCCATGTAGAGATATTGTCTAACAAATTGAGTCATGATGATGTGAGTGCCCTTGAACAGGCTACAGACAAACATTCACTCTATTCTCTTTATTGTAGGGCGAGCCTACATCAGTTACCCTGCAAAAAATATTATATTATATAAATATAAAATGTTTTTATTATAATACAGCCATACATTTTTTTATCACTTTTTATTACAGTCCATCCACTGTTGTTCTTAAAAAATTAAGAAGTCTTCCTTTTAATTACCTAAATATTTGTATTTAAGAACATCTGAATCCACTGTGTGTTTCCAATGATCACACAATCAAACCTAATCAAATGTAAATGTAATTCAATGTAAACTATGATTGAAATATTGGAACAAATCAAATAAAAAAGGCTGCTTTGTACTTAATTATTGTACACTTAATATTTCAAATACTGTAATAAATAGCTTTGTTTTTAATATAAATTCATTCAAGAATATATGTGCAATCATTGTTTTTATCATACTTTTGGACCATACCTACCTGGTCTGTATAGTAGTACTAGCTTTAAGAACATTTATAAAAAATGTGGCATCTTAGATATCTTTCAGTAGGGGAGTAAAGTCTTAGTTATCACTCAGCATGTGAACTAAGAAATAAAAATGAGATGAGAAACTGTCAGAGTACAACAACAGGTTTAAACAGGCCTGCTGTACAAAAAGATCAGATCAAATCTCTGCTATTTGACTGTGTCTAAGAGATACGCTGTCTTGCTAGTTTGCTAGTGGATTGTCTCAAGGGTTTCTTTCACCATCTGCACATTAGATTCTGTCTGATGTATTGGATTTAACTCTAGTGTGTTCTGCCATCATAATTAGTGCTTTCATGGTGCCCTCTACCCTGACAGTATTCATAATTATTTGGGGCAGGCATGTAAGAGGAGGAGGACTATAAGTGATCTGCATACAATGGAACATACTGTAGGTTTATTCACCAGGAAACGTCAGCGTATATGACAGTTAATGTATTTTTCTATCGTGCACTTTGTTCTCTCTTTCATTTCCTGGGCTGAGTTATATTTCTTCATAATTGCACTACTTTCTTCTGCACGTAAAAGTATGACTGTCAATGCTGAAAGATGTCCACTGACAACAAATGATACTAATACTTAAATAGAGGAGAAAGGATGCAAGGACACACTTGAGAGCAACAGAGATAATAAAAAGATAAGAAAACATATACAAAAACAAATAAAAGGACAGATTAATATTGCATCACAAGGCAAAAACGTTTTACATTAAAAAAGGATTACGTTTTTAATGGGATCAGCATGACAAAAGGGAGCCTGCTGATGTCAGGCACGTAGGAGTACAGGAAACTGAACATCAGTCAGGAGACCGCAATCTGTTTATATTAGGAATACCAGGACTCACCCCTGAAGCCAGGCTGGAGTGTTTGGTAAATAGGCCACCCCAACCTGGTCAGGAAATGTGGATCTGTCTCATTAGCTCACCACCTGCAAGATAAAGTGTGAGGTTAAGTGCAATATGTTGAGCAGTAGACATTTGATGGAGAGTCTAGACCAGGGGTCATCAATCTTATCTAGAAAGGGCTGGTGTGGTTGCATGCTTTTACATCCTACTGACTCTACAGTGCTCCTAGGGCACTATAATGCTCATGTTGGGATGATGGTGATACTTTGATGGGCATGTTTGGGAGTGACAAAATAAAAACCTGAGTGATAAAATAGAATAAAACCGCTGAGAGAGAATATGGTGCCAAAAATAATTAATCGAATCAGACCTGAGGCCATATTGCTTTAGACAAATGGTAAAGAGAGGGAGTAGTTATATCAAATGATACACACTTGGTGAGAACCTCCCTCTTTATAGTTATATTTTGGGTATAGTTGGGCAGGGCTTGAATGGCAAATGCTTTGATGGCGTCTCATAGTAAATATATTGTTATGTAATCTATTTGTTTGAAAGTTTGAGACTATGTGCAATATTTCTTATAAAAAAAGGCTAAGTTACTCTTTGAGTCCTATAAAAAGTATCAGGACATTATGACTGACTGACACACACACACACACACACACTTTCAGCTACAGTTTGCATAAAAAGGTCAAAATATGTATGTACGCATGTCCGTATAATTATTGAACACCTGTATACCTGCACGTTTATGAAGTTATCTAATGAGTCACTTATGTAGGAGCAGTGCAATGAAAAAACTTCGGTTCATGTTTACATCGAACAACAGAATAAAGAGAAAGTATGGCACGGTTGGTGGTACCAGAATAAACTACTGATCTCCTGAGATTTTCACACGGCTCAATCCATGCCAAATCAACCAGAGGCTCCCAGTTGACCATCTCAGATGAAAATCTGCCAAAATAAACCGTATGGGGAGTAGTGAGAAGCCACAAAATCATGGCATCTTTAAATGTAGGTGCCACGCCCCTTTTCATACGATTGCTGCTATGATCTGTAAGTGATTTCGAAAGGTCATATCTTTATTTGTAAACATGATACGAACTGAAAATTGGTACCCTGACCCAGTTTTGTCCCCTCGTTCAGAATATAGCATCAGAATTTCAAACAGGTACTGTCTAGAGGTAGAGGTAGAATTCTAAATCATGGTTACTGTCTACAGTTAATTATCCACTTAGGTGGATGGTAGGTGGGGGTACGGCAGGGCCCAATTTTTTTGTGACCATTTTTGCATGCCTATAAATCTGAGATCTTGTCTTCAATAGAGGTAATACTGCAATTGTTTGTAAAATCTCCCCCAAATAACAATAATCCAATATAATCTTTGGTCCAGACCTTGATAATCCTGTGACCTTAGAGTCAAAATCCAAAAATTGGGTTCACTGCTAACCAAAACTGGATTTTGGCAGGCTCATAACTGGCTACTGCTTACACTGACCTTCATTCATATTCTAAATAAGTGGAAAAACCACTCAAACCAATAAGTGGTACCAAATTTCAGCTTTGTGTCATGGTTGGAAATTAAGATATGACTCTTCCAAAACCTTTACGGATCATAGTGGCAAACTGTGAGTATGAACAGCGGGTGTGGCACCTAAATTTAAAGACGACTTAACTCCAGAAATAATGGGAATTTCACTCCAAGATTTTTTGGGTGTTCATTACTCCCCATAAGGTTCATTTTGGCAGATCTTCATCAAAATTTGAGATGGTGACCTGGGAACTTTTCTGAAAAATTGATTTGGCATGGAATGACCATGCATAATAGTCCCAGAAGTTTGCACATAATAGTGTGAAAGCAAAAGAAGGCAAAAATTCAAGCACTAATAATATGACCTCCAGAATATAAACCACTCTGTGCCTAAGGTAAATATTCCCTTCAAATTAATCCATCAATCCATACATTATTTGCTGAATTACCAGATGATGGGTGCATAGATATCTCTCTGACTACAATAATATCTAGAATTCACACAGCAGTAAGTAATGCATTAGGCATCCAAATAAACATTAATAAGCAGGAAATTATGCAGCCTGTTTTTGTGTGTGAGAGATTTTGAATGCTATAGACATTTTTCAACGGCACAAGCATGTGGCTTTCCATCATTACCACAGGTCAAAGACTTGCTGAAGGCATCAAGGGAAATTGATGGCTTCTTCTCTACCATGTTTCAGATGTTTGCAAGACCCTAATAAAATAATAGTAAATAGTAAAAAAAAGAAATACACAAGTTTACAGGTATACACATATATTTATTCTAAAGCACTGGCCTCTTAAGGAAGACATTCTGGAGCTCTGAATGGCTATTTACTAGATTCTCCAGATTGGCACATTATATCTTACCCATATCTTCAGACAGCTATATGCTGTGAAAAGACTGAAAGAGATCACTATCTAAAAGCAAATGTATAAGATTGTAACTGAGGCAACAGCAATGGTTAAATGAAAAATGGTGGCTGCTGTAAAGAGATAAGCAACACATCACTGAGCAATTTACTGAAATACAACCATTAAATGTTAACAAAGCTAATATATAACTGCCTGAAAAGTTCAGGTTCTGAAAAAGGTTGCTGGGGTAAAATGTTTGGCTTTTGAAATTTAAAGTTGCATGAATATTACAGTAGTCTATCAGGGTTGTGATTTGTCCAGAGTCCAACTGGAAACACTGGGTGTAAGGTGGGAATAGCCCCTGGACATGGCACCAATACATCACAGGATACCACTTACACACACACACACTCACACCATGAGGCAATTTAACATATTAAATGTGTGTTTTTTGAGAGGTGGGGGGAAACAGGAGCACCTGGCGAAAACCAATGCACAACACACCAAACTCCTCACAGACAGAGACTACAGTGAGGCTTGAACCAACAACCCCAGATCCCTGGAGCTGTTAGCACTACTGCCGGTGTGCCACCTGTCCAATAAATAGCCAACTTAGTTTTAAATCCTTTAGTCGTTCATTTATTCATTATGTACTGATTAGTTTTGGTTTTTTTTGTCACCTCACAGCAAGAAGGGCTTGGGTTCAATTTTCCAGATGGCCAGAATCTATACTGTGTTGTTTCCATGTGTCTGTGTTTATCTCTGTGTCTGCATGGGTTTCCTCCCACAGTATTTAGTCAAGTCAACTGGGTATACCAAATACCTACTTGGTGCATTTCTGGATGTGTGAGTTATCTGTGTATCTGCCTTATGATGGACCCTGCCTTCTACTCAACGAGTGCTGGGATAGACTCAAGCATCCCCACAACCAAGTAGTAGGATGGTAGGCTTATTAGATAATACAGGTGAGGCGAGTGAACACACAACCAGGATAAAACCAGTGTCCTTGTGGCTGTAAATCAGCACCGTGTCCCACTGTACCATGATGCCTTCCATCCTTTATACTATACTTTATATTATTTAAATACATGTCATTTTAACGATCAACCTGCTGCAAACATTAACTTTATTTCATACTCTGACTTCATACAGTGAGTTGAGGGAGCTGTGTGTTGTTTGTCATTAAAGCGTTTATATAATACCCATTAAGTACACAAGCACTCACTAAAATGACTAACCCCAGACGTAAATGAACAAGACTCTTCTTACTATAACCAAGTGTTTAGATATCAAATATGCAAGAAGGACAAGACCTAACGCTTTCCAGCTGTAATGAATTGCTTATGTTACACAGGAGATGCTGGTGATACTACCACGTTAATGTGCTTTTTATTCTGATTCTGCCTTTTTTTTGGCACCTGACCTGTTTGCCTGGGTATTTTAAACTTTTCATTAAACTTACACCTGCTTGTGTCCACTCCATCATAGCGAGTCTTTGCATCTGAGATCGTTACACTAGCTGTGGCCTAGTAGTTAGGGAACCTTAAGGTAGCGGGTTCGATCCCCACCCAAGGCCAGACATGACTGAGTGGGTTGGTGTGGTACAGTGGTAACATCATTGGCTCCCATGTGAGAGACCTGGGTTTGATTTCCAGTCTGGGCAGCCAGTCTGTGCTACACCAATAAGGGTCCTTGGGCAAGACCTCTAACACTACATTGGCCTACCTGTAATACCAGTAACCTTGTAAGTCGCTCTGTATAAGAGCGTCTGCTAAATGCCGTAAATGTAAATGTACCCTTGAAAAAGGCACCTAACTCCCCTAACTGCTCCCTGGGTGCTGTGGTTTGGGGCTGAAAGTGTGTTTCACTGCACGGATGGGTTAAATGTGGAGGTCACATTCCTTCTGTGTGCAAAACACAGTAAGGCAAAGTAGTCCACTTTTTCTTTTTCAGACCAGATATATTTTGTTGTAATTGCAAACTCCATTTCCTTAACATATAAAACACACTGCAGGAGAGTCTAAAGAAGCGGTAACTATATTAAATTCTATTGCAATATTTTTATGTGAAGCTATTTGTTTCTTTTAAAAAAAGAGCAATCATTCACACATTATGCCTGTTGCTTGGCAACTGTATATTAATATCATATACCAAGGGACAGTCATACCCAGGTTTGCTGTATTTCCTGAGAACCGTGATTATTGCAGTCCACTTTTACTGTTGTATCCATACATGGGTTTCAACAAAACCACAGCTTGTGAGCTTACTCATGGCTTCTGTTGCCTGGTTAAATTTTGTACTTTTGCACTGTACTTTTGCACTGAGATCATCTAAATTTATGTGAGACAACAGGGCTCATTTTTCATAATAATTATTACCCCTCTAGGTCTTTCTGAACACCTACCTCCTACTAAAGAGCCATGCTATACCCACATGAAGGAGTGCATAAACACAGGCTTGATATGATCCATGCTGAAGTTTGTGAAGACCTGATCATCACATCCATATGTGGTTATTCCACATATCTGTTGGCACAAAGTCGTAAGCACACAATTTTACATTTTTCAATGTTACAGCATTACAATTTCCCTTCACTTGAACCCAAACCTGTTCAAGCAAGACAATGTCCCTGTGCACAAAGTGAAATGTAAATGAAATTTGTGATAAACTGGAACACCAAGGTCTGATTTCACTAATGCTCTTGTGGCTGAATGAACACAAATTCCCACAGCAAAGTGGGACTACATCTGGAATTTTAAAACTGTCTCTACTGATCACTACATGTAAAAAGCACACAAGCCTCCCAAAAAATCTAGGATAGAAAATGTGGACTGAAGATCATGTATTTTTTTGCTGTCAGCAAAAAATATATATTTAGCAAAAAAAGACTTAAAGTAAACAAACATAAGCAGTTATGCTATAGTATTGATGATTATCAATGAGTTGGGGTTGATGATACCTGGAAAAAAAAAGAAAAAAAAGAAAATGTTTTTACATTTACGTTTTATATACAGTCAGATTTGCAGTTTGCTGTAAAGTTCTTTCTCCATTCTCTTCTGTTATACAGAGTTGAACATTTTTAGGCTGCATTTTAAACCACATACTACTGTACTAAATACTACTTTATTACATGCTTGATGCTATTACTACTTAGGTAAATTACTTGTGTGGTTTGGGACACAGCCTTAAATTCTATTTGTGCACTTGCAGACGTGCTAGCAGAGCACAGCACAACCTAATTGAAATCCTTCCACAAGTAAAGCCTTGGCAAGAATCCCTTTTTGTACAAGAAAGGGCCAGAATCCATCATCTAAAATACTGAAGCTTTAAATTTAAGATAGCCAAGTGCGCATTTTCAAAATTCACTTGGCAACTCTGAATACAGGGTATAATTACTAGAAAATATTTTATGACACTATGAAATATTTATGAAGAGTATTTGACTGTACTGAAAATAAACTACAAATAAAAACTATTTAGGCAACTACAGTTCAGGCAATTATTTAGAAATCTACTGAGGATTATTATTCCATATTAGTGATGGAATACCAAAATAATGTTAACTTCTTCTGTGTTGACAAGGATAACAGGACATCAGGGCTCTGTCTAAGTTGGAGTGTAAATACACTCGCCAAAAGAGAGTTGGACACAAATGCATGTGCTTATAAAAACATAGGCAACCTATGTTGCCAGTATCCAGATACAGGCACAGGGTCAGTCAATCAGCAAACAGAATGTCACAGACAAAACAAAAATGTAATAAAATACATAAATACAATACAATACATTAATATAATAACATAATTATAAAAAATATATAATATAATATTATAATAAGATTAATATCAGTAGACACCTGTTGTTTAGTTAGTAACTGTGCTATTTAGATTTTCCATGTGTTACAGACCAAATAGGTACAGAAATTATATTCAATTACAAAAACAATGTATTTACCTAAGCCAAATTTGGATCACATAAACATCATTAAAAATACTGCTATGTTTCATTTCTTACAATACATCAGAAGCTTTGTGATTGTATAGATGCCTATATATTTTCTGTACTATTAACTACACAGTTACATATAATGCAGGACATAATGTTTTTCATATCCTTAGGTATGCACAAGAGATAAAGAATACCATCTTCGTAAAAATGATACAATACCCAGTCAATGTTGGACAGGCAGGAACTTTTTCCCACTAACCTTGGACAGCAATACAGAGAGAACTGATTTGAAAGGTCGTACTCAGCACTGTAATTAAGTGGACCTCTTAATTCCCAACATAATCACAATAAGTTAATGATTAATTTCTTGCAGGTCACTTGTGGGCAGACATCCTTCACATCCATTAGGTGACTTACCACAATGGCTTATATAAAAAGAACTCTGTTACATATTAACCTTGAAAGGAAATCAAGAAAATGTGTACATTTAACAAGAATTTGCAGGCTTCTCTAATCTTGTTGGCCTAGTAAAAAAAAATAGTTGTTGGAGATTACGACAACATAGCAATCTATAATATTATCTAAGAGCAGTCACTGGGTCAATACTAGACAAATTGTTCATCAGACTAATAATCCTCTGATTTAATAAAAATTGTATTAAACATCTTAGAAGAGTGTTTTGGAAGCTTAAAGGCTTTACAATATGTGCATGTATTCTTTCGAACATTGCATTTAACAAAGTGGAATCAGGCCAATACACTTTTTACTAACATTTTACTAACAACCAGCTTAGTTATCTAATACAATTTAGCAGCAAGTTTACTCACTAACCAACTTCAAATAAGTAACTAGGGTTAGACAATGACAGTAGTATATTCTGTAAACAGTAGCATATGCTATAAACAAGTCTATGCTATAAACAATGTGACCAAAGGACAGATGGTGGTGACCTTCTCTTCTCTGACCTTAATCCATGGCATGCCGGTCGAGCTGGTGGATGAGTACAAATACCTGGGCACCATCTTTGACAGCCACCTGAATTTCTCAGCTAACACGGAGGAGATTCTCAGGAAATGTCATCAGAGACAGTACCTCCTCAGGAAGCTCAACTCTTTCGGTGCGAGTACAAACATCATACAGACTTTTTTCATTCATCGAGAGTATCACCACCTTTACCATAACCTGCTGGTTCCATTCAACCAGCCTTCACAACAGAAACCACCTGCAGAGGAATATGATGGCCTGTGCAAAAATTATCGGACTGCCACTCAGGAACATGTCCTCAGTGTACATTTAACACGGAGACTAGCAAAACGGATCACCCAGGACCCCTCCCATGCTCTCTACTCAGTGTTTGAGTGGCTGCCCTCTTGTCGCCGGCTTCGTTGTCCGGCGTGCAAGACACAGAGGAGAAGGGCAAACTTTGTACAAAGAGCCGTCCAGCTCCTCAACTCATAGCCCCCCATACTTGCAGACTCTAATTACTTTTCACACTGCACCTACTACCTCACTACAATTGCACCCCTTTGTATATATACCTCTAAGCTCAGTCACTTCATCTTATTTGCACTACTCAATTTGCACTGCAAA
>JAOVVF010032421.1:0-10426 GCA_028565595.1 Duopalatinus emarginatus | reverse complement strand
ATGAAATGGTAAAATACCTACCTTCACCATCTGATATGTGTTCTGTGTTCTACTTTAAATAAAACATGGGTTTTGAAGATTTACAAATCATTGCATTATGTTTTTATTTACATTTTACACAATATTTATGGAATGAAATTTGTTTTCTAAAACCTTTCAATATTACTTTCAGACCTCTGATGCCAAAAGCATTCAGAGACAGAGAGACAACAAAAATCTTATACATGGATACCTTAGAAAGGAATCACCTTATTTGTTCTGCATGTTTATTGCATTTAGAAACGTTTTTTTTTAAACACACGCCTGCTACTGGAATTGTACTAAACAAGCAGTTATGTGTGTGCGGTCTGAACTTGCCACAGCTATCAATAATGATTAACACGTACACACAAACCTCATTTACATACTGCTTCCTATCCTGCATTTGACATAATTCACTTTGCATTTGACATCGTTCACACAATTAATTTATTGTAAATCATCTGCAACACCCACACATATTTGGGTGCACAATTTATTTCTTTATTAATATGTGGGAATATTTTGTCTGTTTTTGTATGTTTTTAAAACTACTGTTGGTTTTCTGTCAATGTATCTCTTAGCACGAAATTTATTTGTATACAACTTTATTTCCATTTAACTCATTTTTAAGTTACTGGTTCTTTTCCTTTGACCCAATGAATGATATTTTATCAGAAATCTATACCACAGATAGCACTTTGTGGACTGTTTGACATTATATATTATAATAGGAAAATGCCCAGTTGCCCAATTCCTCCTCAAGGTCAGACAGAAATTATATATATATATATATACTGTGGAGTTATGGATTTGAGCTAGTGTTGATCTGTATAATGGTCCAGACTTTTCTAAATAACAGTAATGAAGCCTCCATAATGATGAGTATGATGACTTAGAGAATGTGTCAGGTTTAGATTAGAAAGCCTTTAAGTAATACCACCCTCCAGTAAGCAACATTCAAGCAGTCGATACTCACAAACTGTCTGCTCATTTAGTATGGGTTTCTTGCTGCTGCTCAACAAACAGGCAGTATCTGAGTCAGACTATCTAATTTATTAAAAGTTTCATTTCCAGCCTCTAATTCTCTGTTAGGCCAGCATCATTCCAAGTTGTTCTCTGGCTCAGGGAGATTTCTCTCTCTCTCTCTTCAGACAATATAATCATGCTGGTGTATTTATTTTGTCTGTGTCTGTGTTTAGCTCCTCTATGACATTATATTGGGCTGTAGATAGATGTTATGTTTCTTGATTAATTGTTTAATGATGAAATCTAAAATGGCTCTATCAAAGAACTACTCATGTTACATAATACCACATTATCTAAATGGATTTGTACAGAGATGCAGGGGGCTCTGTTATATTTCTTAATGCAGAACTGGGTGTTGTATAGAGCAAAACAGGCCAGTTCTATTATTATTTTTATTATTTTTTTTAATTAGCAAGTAATATGCTGTATATCAAAAAGTTTGTGGACACTTGATTATCACACCTAAGTGTGCTTTTTTAATATGCCTTTCCAGAGTTAGTCACCCTTTGCTGTTATAATGAATTTTACTCTTCTGAGGAGGCTTTTCACTCTATCTTTTCACTTTGGATCATGGTTGTGCAGATTTGCCCATTTAAAGCACAAGAGCATTAGTGAAGTTGAGCACTGATGTTGGATAAATAGGCCTGGGGTGCAGTCGGAATTCCAATTTAACCCAAAGGTGTTAAATGATTTTGAAGTGCTTTGTGGAAACACTTGAGCACTCCAGCCGTTGGCACACTGTGGGGGTTATCCCATGTGAGGCCCACAGAAATTTTGCCTTTTGGACCTCCAAGAGGGTTTTTAAGCCCACAATTTGGACTGGGAGCACCAATGGGGCACCACGTGGGCCTACAAATGCCCTGCAGTTAGAGTCTTAATGGCATTATTTATAACCCATTTAGAAACCCATCATTAAAACTGTGGGGTATACATGTGACATTGCAATTCTAAACAAATGCTATACTAAACATCCTGAGATGCAGATACAATGCATTTCATTCAACAATGCTGAAATTGTATGCTGTATGTTATTGTATCTTGTGTATATCAAGAACCAGAATCCACCATACAGAGTCATTTAGGTACAGTAAACCACCAACAATGGGATAGCTCTTTTTAACTGAGCTTATACACAGCAGGGGATATTAATTTAGCATGGAACTCATCCTCATTTGGTGGTCCTAGTGGAGATAAACCCATGATCTCCCTGAAAGTGGACCATATGGTCGCCACCTGTGGAATGTGCCGGTGTGCTGAGGGTTTAAGACCTAACACATATGGCACTAGCTAAGGCATCTGCGCTAATGAAATTCTGTTAGAGGCAACAATACGTATTGAACCCAATAACCCATCAAGGTAACATTGTAGCACTTAGCCCTCATATAATCTTAAAAACACATTTTTATTACTTATTACTTTGCTACTATACTTGTAATATTTTTTTTACATTTATTTACGCCCCCCCTCCCTCCCACACACACACACACACACACACACACACACACACACAAACACACACACACCCATTCAGTGGCATTTCACTACAAGATGTGTCCGTGGAGCAGCACCCTTTAGCCTGTCTATATATCTGACATTAATGCCTCAAACAAATAAGGGATCCAAAGTTAATTCTGAGCTGATTTTGTTGATGAAAACAGCCCCAGACCTGCTTATTTATAACATTTAATGCGTTCTGCAATGCTGTAATTTTGAAATTTTTTCACCTTTTTACTACTTGTACATTGGATTTTCCATTAATAAAACTGTGAACAAAGTGGTAAATAAATAAGAAGACCTTGGTCTTTTGTTTTTAGGCGCTAACAGCAAAATCTGACTCTATGTATACATATTTTATGATGTACTTTTCTTTCAAGAGTACAGAGTTATTCTGTTCAAATGGACAGGCCAAAATGGACAAATTACATCCATATATTCTGTATGTCAAATTGGATTAGTAACATGAAATTTTAGTAAATGCTGTAGGCATCTACCAGCCCCTAGAAGTACACCACTACAAAGATATGTGATCAGAAAAAACAGCAATACAGCTGCCCAAAGAGTGACATTTTTTACTTGAACAAAACTGTGAATATTCTTTTGTGACAACAGCTGCCTAAGCAATAGAAAATAATCATTGAATTACTTCAAGTTCAAAGGATGTAGTGGTATAACTTTGAAGCTTATGCCTTTTCATCTCACCTCAAATTATTTTGCATACATTTCCAAAGAAAAATGTATAGCAGAGCTTGTAATAGATATGTCAAGAAGAATAGGCAAATACTGGACAAATTATCTGCCAGTGTTAAACAGACATGTATAAGAAGAATACAAGCATACAAAAGAAAGACTTTTCAGAGAACACTTACTGAAGAAACTTAAAGATTTGAACTTATATTACCTCTATTTTATTATTATCCTACTACTAACACCAATACATAACCTGTAACTGGAGCATAGTACCAGCCTTTAACAAAAGTTAACAGCATAATGAGTTGCTTGAGTATCTTCCATTGCTCTTCCAAGGAATACCATAGGAGACATGTCATTAGTGAAAAAAAAAGTTTCAGGTTATTTGTATAAAATAGGTTTATTACTCAAGCCATTGTTCGGTAATAACTCGTGCCTCAGTGATAGAAGGTGTGACATCCATATAAAACAAAAATCTAAAAAATGAGCTTCAGCATGTACATAAGGTAATGGATTTATGTTACAGCATTGATTTCCCAGGCAGACATTACGTAATATTTCAATGTAGACCCCTGTTGACTGTATCTTTTCCCAAGGCTGTGTATTATACGATAACAATTGGGGGGTCAAGTTTTTCTCCAGGGTGTAAAAGAAAACCAATACAGCACAGACGCATGCTTCAGTGAACTGAAGTCTTATGATCCTTACAGTGTCTTGCTTGTTTACTGTATTGTCTGCCGCATACTACATAACAGCCTCTGTAGTCAGGGGTCATAAACAATATATTATAGAGCATAATTACCATCTAGTCAATCCCACAAAAACACACACAATGCTACTAGATCCACTTTCTTGTCCTGAAAATTACATTCATATCCTACAGGATCTCTCACACAGGAACCATGCTGTAATCATTTCTAAATATGTAATAATAATTCCAAAATACTCACCTGAGGTGTGTTTCCCAAAAGCATAGCTGCTAACTATGTTAGCAACCTACATAGTTGGAATGATGCATCCAAAACCATAGTTGGAACTATAGAGGTAACCAAGTTGGTAACTTCCATAGTCCAAACCTTCATTAATCAACACAGGTGTTTCCCAAAATCATAGTTCTACAGAACGTTTGCAAACGCTGTGAAGTTGGAATTTTAGCATAGATCTGTGGTTAGCAGCATAGTTCCTGGGTATTATGTCATCAGTGATGGAGGACGCAGTGTAAGAAAGCATGTGAGTAAGCTGAAAATTAACATCAATCTTCTGGTATGCACATTTAGATGCCAAATGCTTTGAACGTGCAGCCCTTAATATATTCATGTAATAAGCCTACGGTTGCTTACAAATGGCAAACTTGGCAACCCACTGGTGCTGTAGCTTGGACAGAGAACAGCTCAGAAAATGTATGTGTGCGTAATGCAAGTAACAATTTTTTTTTTATATAGGTTAGTAACTGAAATTGAATCAATTGAATTCAATTGTAATCCTTTACCTTACTTTGTTATAAAGTCATCAGGTTACCCCCAACAATGGCAGCCTGCGCAGCTTAGTGAAAATGCAAGCCACATGACTAATAATTAGCCCAAGACAAGCAGACGAGACAAATTACTCACAATGAATGGAATGATCGACTGATCCACTTGTGAAATAGGGGTGTGTGAAATCGTATTACAAGATTCTTTCAGGTATGGATTGTGGAAATTTATTGTAATATTTAACATTATAGGTTAGAAGGATATAATTTCAAATTTCCCAAATTTTGGTCAAATTTTGGTCTATAAAATACTCCTACTGACTTATAAAGCAATAATTGGTCTCGCACCACAGTACCTTAGCGAAATTCTAGTCTTGTATGATCCTTCACGCCTACTTCGATCAAAAGGTGCAGGCTTTTTGCTGATACCTCGAATTATGAGGGCTACAGCAGGGGGCAGATCCTTCTTTATAGAGCCCCACAACTTTGGAACAGCCTTCCAATTGGTGTTTGGGACTCAGACAATCTCAGTCTTTAAGTCTAGGCTGAAAACATATTTCTTTAATCAAGCATAGGCGTATAGCTGGAGGGTTCATGGTTATAGAGTCTTTTGGTAAACTTGGAGGTTTGGATGCTGTCCCCCCCCACTCTTACGTGTTCACTCAGGTTTGATGATGGTGGAGTGGCTGGCTGCTTTATGTCCCAGGGTGCCCTCATGTCTGTGTCATCTTCTGGTTCTCCTTTGTAGTTATGCTGTCTTAGCTACACCTGCTACGGCTGAGGCACCAGGAGATACCAGCAACCCTGAGTCCTGATTCCTCCTGCTCCCCAAACTCTGCCTGATCCACTCTGACCCCCCTTATCTTCTTGCAGTCTCGTCTGACCCACCATGGACATGGACAGTCTACAAAACACCATAATGGACAGATGTAGTAACCATGAATTAGATTACTGTTAGATTATAGACTTTAATTCTCTGGCTACCTGCACTTTTTTTTTTACAATTGCATTATCTGTGTCACCCAAATGAGGATGGGTTCCCTTATGAGTCTGGTTCCTCTCAAGGTTTCTTCCTTTTGTCATCTCAGGGAGTTTTTCCTTGCCAATGGCAAGGCAATGGGCTTTAGCCAAGTGGAAGCACTTTCCACTTGAGCAAGTGATGATGACAGGCTATGAATCCTGACTTATAAACATCCAGCACACCATCAATTTTGTCCAACCTTTCCAGTCAAACATGCTTTATGTGCAACAATTGAGGACTAATATTCACCCCCAAACAAATTCCTCTGGTATCACTTTCTTTGAGGATAAATCAAAGGTCATTGTAGATCTTTGCTCAATACAGATTAAAAAACAAAAATGCTTTCAGGTTTTAATATAGGGTATTTGGTATTGATATATGCAAATATAATACTATATATAGAATCAAATGCACCCGTATGTAAACTATAAAAATGTAAATATAGATGAAAATTCACTTAATGTCCATGTCCTTAAGACACAAAAAGAAAACCTGGCATACAGCAGAATATGAAAGCAAAAATCTAGCACAGTAAAGAAAAGCAGTCAGTATTACTATTACAGCTAAGGAGCCAAAGCAGAAGAAAGTGTAGTACACATGGAAGAGATGCAAGAGCCCTTACTGAAAATCTGTTTATGAAATGTGTATTAAAGTAACCTGAGAAAAGTATTACAGCATTTTCTGGAATTTACACAATGTAAAGGTTTTTATTAAAACAGTCTTAGATGTATGGTAAATAATGGACACGATTAAAATGATAATAAGCATTCCTAACCTCACAGTTTTTTTGTTTGTTTTTTATCTTACATCTTTTTCCTTATTTTTTTACAGTTTACACTGCAGCACAGTGAAAATAATTTTCTTGGCATATCCCAGCTTGTTAGGAAGTTGGGGACATAGCACAGGGGCATTCAGGATATAGTGCCCTTGGAGCAGAGAGATTTAAGGGCCTTGCTCAAGGGCCCACCAGTGGCAGCTTGGCAGTGCTGAGGCTTGAAACCCCAGCCTTCTAAACAGTAACTCAGAGCCTTAACCATTGAGCAGCCACATACTGAGCAATGACTGATCAGAACTGAAGGTCAAAACCAGAGTGACAAGCAATGCTAAAATTTAGGTAAACAGAGCCAAACAGTTTAAACCTCAGGAAGAACACAGGTAAGTGAGCTTGTATACTATACTATACATGTTTGTGAAAAAAAATGACTGCTGCTACTTAGTGTTTAGTCTCACATGTATCAGTGTCTCTCAAATGTAAGGAAAATAATGTTACTTCCTGAATTGCAAATAAATGCAAATAATAAATGGATGTTGAAGAAGAGGCATTAAAACATATACCTGGTTAGGTGTTAAATCACTGACAATATGCTATTAGAGAAATCATGTTCCAGAGGAGAAAGAAAATGAAATGAAAAAAAAAGGATAATTAAAGAAGCTATTATAATTTCACAGGTACAGGTATAACGCATTAGCTTGTATTCATACATGCACTATATCTTCCTTTTTAGTTTTATATAAACAATAACATTGTATTAGTGCCAGTTTCTTAAATATAAAACGATTCACATAATCCGACATCTGGGAAAAATATACTCAGCTAAAATGTCACACCTCCTGTTTTAATTTCTACTGCTGCGCTGGTGTGAGTTTTATCATGAGGAGAAATTTAATATAAATATATTAAACAGTTCATATAAAAATATATAAAAGATAACCCCATTAAAAAACTAGTCCACCTTTAAATAAACTAATCCAGTCTGAATATGGCTTTATACAGCTACCTTTGATCCCTGAGCACATCCACAAAAAAAGGAACCAATTGAGTTATATAGGCAAGTAAATAAACAGTCCTACATAACAATAAATATGTGCTTAAAAATAATTAAATCTGGTGCCTGTGATTTTTGTCCAGTGATTTATAGAGGAATGCTTCTCCTTTAGTTTCTGAACAACAAGAGCATCACTGTGGTAAAATAATTTAACTTAATCCCCAAATTATATGACAAATGATTCTCCTAGTAATTTTTTATTAAAAAATATCCCATGGAGCTTGTATAATACAGCAACTTTTTTTTATTAAACTCATCATTTGTGTTGAATGATACCATCTGCTGTGATTGCTTTCCCTACCTACTTTACATGTTTTTCAGTGTTGTTTAGTTAAATGCTGCATTGTTTGGTTGGCAATAGTGATATACAATTAGTATATAAATTTTTGTACAGAGATATACACATATCAGGTAACTCAGCATGATAAATAGTACACATACAAATGTAACAATGCTCATAACATTTTAAGACTTACAGTTCATTGATGTGTGGTTATGGTAACACACACACACACACACACACACACACACATACACAACTTTAATTAGAGAAGAAGTAAGTATGACAGTCCCTCTAGAAAAAAAAACTGTTGCAGATTCTACAGGACACTCAGTAAAACTGCTCATCTAATTTCCTAATAAAACTGTATTATCCTAACCTGGGACTACAATGTAACAAAAAAGCAAAGCATAATCAAAGCTAATCCTGACTTTCTTTAATTTATTACTTTGTTTACTGCTCATTGTGGGATTTTTCATCATATAGTAAAAACCTCTTTACAATGTTTCTTTGCATGCACTTTTGCAAGACTTTTGCACACTACTGTATATCATAAAATTTTAATTGAATTAATTATTTCAGTATCTGTCTTTGTAGGAAATGTGAACATTTTTTTAATTAGATTTTTCTTTTATGGTTGATAAATACCTTCTATTATGTTTAAGAACATAGTTGCATGTTTATTTGCCAAATTTCATTTAACCTAAAAATCTTGCAATATTTTTTTTCTACACCACTGTGATTTCAGCAATAATTCAATTTTACTCTACTTGTTTTTCTTGACTGCTTTCTCAGACCTGAATCTTACTTTGCATTTTTCATTCTTAATATTATGCATGCAGAAATAACAGAATCTACACAGGACATTTAACAAATAATGCTTATGCCAGGTTTTTCCTGATGTATATATTTATAATTATAATTGCAATCAGTGTAAGACTGACTGACTATATGCCCCAAGCTTTTGTTATGTATTCATAAGTGATTCTGCATACAAATAAGTCAACATTTCTCAAACAAAAAGAGAACTTTCACAGAAGTGAATGGTTGAAAGCATTTTATTTGCCAGTCTCTGCAGGCATCAGCAATAAAAAAAAAGTGTGGAATGGCGGTAAGTTACAGCTGCTGTAAAGGCAGTGACCCGTGAGACACACACGGTGTCAGAAATGAAAATGAAATGAACTGTCTTGAATGTTGGAGTTAAAAATAGCAGCACAAAAGGAGAGTGGCAACCCAGGTACACCAGACCAGTGAAAGCTATTGTTAGTAAAAACCTCATCAACATGCATTTTCTCTTCTTTTCTTTTTTTCTTTTTTCTTTTTTCCTTCCTTCCGTCTCTGTGCAAACCTGTGTACAGCAAACAGCACTACAACTGTAACACAAAACTTGGAGGTGTGATGCATCCAATAGTCTGGATTTGGTGTCACTATACTGCCATGCTACAAAGTATAGCCATGCTATACTTTGCGATGCAAGTGTCTCCCAAAACCATAGGTGGAACTATAGAGGTAACCACGTTGGTAACTTGCTTAGTCTAAACCATAGTTAATCGACACAAGTGTTTCCCAAAACCATAGTTCTACCAAACGTTCTCAAACACTGTCGTTACTGTGAAGTTGGAATTGCAGCATAGCTCTGTGGTTAAAAGTTTAATTCCTGGGTATTACATCATTGATGATGGAGGACGCAGTGTATATTGCTCTGGTATGAGCAAATAAGATTCCAAATGTTTCGAACGTGCAGTTCTCAATATAATCATGATTGTATTTCTGTGTTTCTAAGCATGGTTGCATTCATCGAATAATATCGCTATAACGGACATGTGTAAGCTGTGTAACATATGCCAGACTATGCTCTCTCAACATTATTTCACCTTCAAGAACTTTAACGAGTTAATACTTAATCACTGAAAGCGTTCATTGTGATTATTGTGATAATATCAGCGTCCGGGTTTTGTTTCCAGGTCTACATGTTAGTAAAACTGCAGCTTATTCAGGAACACATCACAACCATACATTTATTCCAGTGCAATAATGAGGCACGTTCGTGATGCATGACGGTCCATCTTAATAATGACCATGTGTTTATTCATTCATTTATGTCTTTACTTCTTTATTCTTTTTTTTTCCTTATTATTGTCCACATATGATATATTTCCATGTGCCTATGAATGCATTGGACATGCTAATAGTTATTGTATTTTTTCTTGTAAAAGAATAGTTGGCTACTATTATATTATTTTATATTTTCCATTTAACTGTTGATTTTATGATTATGTTTGTCATTTTTCTGGTTAGTTATATGATTAAAAATATATTCAGATACGAGTAGTGTACATTAATTGCGTTATTTATTTGGCATCATATGACAAGGTTTGTGATTTTCCCACTGTGTGAATTAGCCCAAACATTTCTGGGAACATTGTATTTCAGTCTGCGCTGGTTCTACTGTCATACGAACAAAGTTTTGAGAAACAGCTGTGCTTCAGATGTTATTTAGTTAAAGTGATGCATCGATTCATTTTAGTTCAATATCAGTCTCCGTCTTTGTATGGGAATGGGATTGGTTTTCCAAACCAACATAGAACTTGCTC
>JAOVVF010032417.1:0-10436 GCA_028565595.1 Duopalatinus emarginatus | reverse complement strand
AAAAAAGTTGGGACAAGGCCATTTTCACCACTGTGTGACATCCCCCCTTCTTCTTACAACACTCAACAGACGTCTGGGGACAGAGGAGACCAGTTCCTCAAGTTTAGAAATAGGAATGCTCTCCCATTCATGTCTAATACAGGCCTCTAACTGTTCAGTCGTCTTGGGCCTTCTTGTCCCAACTTTTTTGGAATCCGGTGTACATAAGGCCGCTTTAGACAATGGGAGACAAGCACTGTGTCCAACGCATCCTCCATTTTGGACGCCTGCTAGATTAAAAGCTCTATGATGTTTACATTTATTAACCAACTTTAATGAGTAGTTTTATATTAAAAGGTTTATAATGTACGTGACGCTTAATGAACAGTTTTGTCTCTAATCAAATTTGTTTGTCCAATTGAAGCAACATTTACTGTTGTATAATACTACAAATATTGATACAATATAAAGTGATGTTATCAGCCACTATAAATATAAATATGATGTTATCAGCCACAACATTAAAACCTCCTGCCTAAACAGCTCCCAGAGCAGCTCTGAACCATTGAGACTTGGACTCCATAAGACCTCTGAAGGTGTTCTGTGGTATATGTGTATGTAACCCAGAGGTTAGCAACTGATCCTTTTGTGGTATTTTATGGGATTAGACCAGACAGGTTAACCTTCACCCTCGATACAGCCTAGGGTGCCCATGACCATGTGGTTCACCGGTTGTCCTTACTGGGACCACTTTTGGTAGGTACTAATCATTGAGATAATTAATGTTATTCATGTCACCTGTCTATCCTTTTGTGGTTTTAATGTTATGACTGATTGGTGTATAAAACCCTGTTAGTAGTACAGACACGATTAATGAAGCCAAATCTCACTGGCTGTGTTTCTGAAGCATTTGTAGACATGCAAGTGAAGCATAAAGTCCAGAGACACACATTCAGATCCCACACTTCACCTTGCTGTATGTGTGGTGGTCTGAGAAAATCTTCACATAGTGCTACTATATACAGTTCTAAACTACACACTTCCCTGTACTGAAATACAGTTCTCTTTAAACTTTGTACACGCATACAGTAGGGGTGCGGATTTCTCAATGTCCGGCAATTCGATTCCGATTTTTGGGGTCACGATTCGATTCAGAATCTAATTTCTATTCAAATGGTTTATATATATATATTTTTTAATTATGTGATTGACAAGATGAAACGACAATGTAAACAAATAAAACATTTATTTAAAACAATACTTTTAGGTTCCTTACTGTATCAAATCTTTTTGCATCATTTTATATTTATACCAAAAATAAGAATGTGCATAAAATTCTGTAACTTAAATTACCAGTATTATTATTATTTTTTTTTTAAATAACAAAAATCTACCAATGAACAAATAACTCAAAATATATTAATACAAAAGTAAACATAGACTTGATTCTACCATCGCGCATTAACCTTTAACTGAAAATAAAATACAGACTTGTGCGCTAGTCCGCTAGCAAGGGAGCTGGCTAACTAGTTTGTTGTTCGGTAGTCTAGACGGCCCTCTTCTACAGTGACCGAGTGGACACATAATGAGATATGCAGTACGCTCAGGAGTAGGAGGGACAAAAAATATCACTTAGCAAGCTTTTGGACATTTTTAGACAGACAAACTGTTTGTACCACCGTTTATGTTAAACTAGCTTCTTACTCAGAATGAATGTTACAGGAAGATAACCCTAGGTAATGTTAAAAAGTAGATAAAATGTATTTATGTTTGATAGATTTAGCTTAAATTATTATTAGAGCATCCCTAGAAACAGTACTAAAGCTGTGGGACTTTTCATACTATCACGTGAACCATGCTGCATCCTTCAGCGTATTAACCTAAAGACCTCTGAGATGCAGGTAATACTAGTGGTGTAACATATCATAAGGATAACTGCTTCAACATACTGAACCCTCTTCTTACCTGCATTGTCTCTGTTTGCTTAAGTAGATTTATCTATACAAAATAACATATATTTAACGCTAGCCACTTGAATTTGCTGTCGTTAAGATTGGGAAAGCGTGTTCATATTTAGAAAAGCAGATAAGCACTGAGGAAATATAGATAAACACTTATAACAGTGTGCATGAAAGTTACGCTACAGAGCTCAAAAAGTTTATAACATTATTCCCCCTGCCTTTAGACCAAACTGTCCCCAAGCATATTTTTGCATGTTAAAGTGAACCACACACTGACCCTTGTGCTGCCATACAGAGGAATTTGACCTCTGCATTTAACCCATCCATGCAGAGAAATACAAACACACACTAAGGGTTAGTAAGCACACCTGCCTAGAGCAGTAGGCAATCCTATACATAGTGCCTGGGTAACAATTGGGGTTTTGCAAGCCTTGCTCAAGGACACTTTAGTCGTGTCATGTCGGTTCTTAGGTTTGAGCCAGGCAACATCCCACTCACAAGGCTGGTTCCTTAATTACAAGCCCACGGCTGCTCTTACATATAGTCAATGGACAAATTGTGAACCTGAGTAATCAAACATTTAAAAAATAATAACTACGTTCAGTCACATTAAACTGTCTGCTCATATCTACCAAGTGAGTGACAACAAAGTGATACTGCAGGAATTCTGACCTAGAAATGCACCATTATCTCTGATTCAACACTGTGCCAAGTTACCTAGAAGCACATGATGTCCGTTCCTAAAAACATAGCAAGATAACATTAATGCTAGTGACCACACGTCTGGAGTTGTCCAGACAGCCATTTAGATTAGCTGTTTAAAGCTGTTACTGTTACAATTCCCAGCTAGCTATTTACATAATCTTATAACACTGCAATCAAATTCATTGACAGTAATTGGAATGATGTGTTGAAAGCAAGAAGAATGGGAAAGTGTGAGGATCTGAGGGCCAAATTGTGGTGGTTACACAACCGGTGTTTTACCATATACAGTATAATGGTGAGTACCTAATAAAGTGGTCCAAGAAAGGACAACCACTAATGAACTGGTGAACTAGTGACAGAGTCATGAAAGTCCAAGGCCCAATGATGTGTCAAGGGGTAAAGGCCAACCTCTCTGATCTGATGCCAAACAAGATTCACAATGATCTGTTGCTAAACTATCACAGCATTGCCACATCACACCTTCGGAAGTCTTGTGGAATCCATGCTTCAACAGGTCAAAGCAGTGTTAATGTTAAGGCTGATCAGATTATGTTATTAAGAGCTTTATATATAGAAAGAGAGTTTCGAAAGCTAGGAATTTAAGTTATTTTCATCATTGCTATGCTTCTGCATTCTGCTTACGCAGGAATGTTGGTATGAGAAACCTGATTGTGTTGCTTTGGCTATACGACTTTTAGCCAAAGTAGCTTGGTTTGTCTCTAACTCTGCATTTCTATGAACAGCTATTAAAGCCAATTACTGCACCTGTTCCTAACTATAACTTTTGTCAGGGACGTCGTGTTTCAGAGTAGGTTCTCTTCCCTGATACAAAGCTGATGTAAAATACGTCCTCTCCAGTTAAGCTTTAAATAACTCTTTGTTTTCTTCATAAAACAAAAAGCTATTGTGGATTCTCAACAGAACACGGCAATGTGTATACTAAATAAAGGTCACTGATAAAAGTTGCTGCGGTAGAAGAAAAGCAGTTGATTGCACGCAGAGTAGAAACATGCTCTACTGGTCTTCTGTGGGTTTTTATTGTCCCTGTGCCATCACTGCGCTTGAATACACTCTGAGAATGTTACTATACTGAAAAGGAAAATCTTCATTAGGCTTATATCCTGTACTTTAACAAAGAAAATGCTATTTCTTGAATCATAAACCAATCAGCACAATAGGTTTGGACAAGAACGTCACCACCAACACACAAAAGCATTTGCCTTTATAGCATATTACAGTCATGACTTCATTTTTAATAAAGCCTGTAATAATATTGGACAGGGAGAGTTTCGGTACAGCTCTTGGTCTTGAATATTCATGCTATAGGTTGGGAATGTGACAGGCACAAAACCTCCTGCCACACCCAGCATTGTGTGAACCACAATAACGTCATGTTTAAAAAGACAGGGTGTGTCCTACGAGCAGTGCACGATCTGCCTATCTGCAATCTTTGCTGTCTCTGCTGTCCAGGAATAACTGACTGTTCAAAGTCGTTATCTCAATCTGACACAAAAAGTGCAGATTGTGCACTAAATCGGTATGTGCTTAGTGAACGCACTCTGACTTTAACTTACAGTGGCCGTTAACAATCAGAACGAATTCTATTACATCACTGACAGTCTGACTGGTGAGGTACGGTGACACTGATGATGTCATAAAAATAGGACAACCAATCAATGAAACACAGGGGCAACTATTTATTTACAAGAATATTTATTTGTTTGTTTCTACCAAATTAATTGTTTCCACAGTATTACCTATCTTGTAGTAAGGTGATTTGTGACATCTACATTAAAATCCTGCAAATCATTTATTATGACAATATCAACCGAGACACATAAAACCAGCTAAGCACATTTTTTCGAACTGCTGCTGATCACAGATGGCTGTAGCACTGTCGGGATTTGACCTCACAACCTCCCGCCGACAGAGTGAATATTTTTTATATCTTTCTGTTGCTCTACTTTGGAGCCCAAAATTCAAACAATTTTTTTGTCTGACCTGTCAAAGCATGGACCTGTTAAAACATCTCTGAAAGTGTGCTGTGGCATCTGCAACAGATCCTTCTGCAAATCTTTTGGACCTGTGGGATCAGTGGGAGTCCAATTTGGCTCCAACTCTATGTCAAGTGTGGCCTCATTAAAATAATAATCCATTTATCCAATTTATCCAATAATTCATCTGAAGATCTTCACCTATTGTGCCGAAGTTCACCTAAGTATCTCCACCCACAGCTTGAGAATATTTGAGAAGGGGCACCAATTTTACAATTACTTATAACATTTGTGTACTTTGAATGTAAGTAATTTACCTCATGTAATCCTAAACACACTTCTCTAGCATCTAGCAGGAATTTTGGACTTAATACTGAGATTAAGATACTGAGAAATACTGAGAAAGCAATTGCAGACAATACTTTTCTTTTACCCTTTAATGTAAAAACAACTAATTGAAATCGTTTAAAAAATGCAAACATTGAAGTGCATATTGTGGACGTGACTAGGCGTTGCAGCCTCACCCTATAAGATATAAACCTATGCAGGTTAAAGTAATTAGTGTATCAAAAAGACAGTAGTTGTGTCAGAAGGTGGGTGTCACCCTTACCCCCACACTAACCTTTTGTGATGCCCACACCTTCGATTTGCAGAAACCTATTCGCGGCGTGAGCAGTGACTCATTATTATTTAAAGCAAGAGGCACTGAAACTGAGCATTTGGAAAGAGTTGTTTTAGACAGGCTGCGAAGACACCTGTAGTATCAGATCCATGCGACATTTGACCAAAGAATGTCAGGGATTTTTAAAGATTTTTTTAAGGAAAGGAGTACAATAATATTTTTTAATGTTATGGCTAATGGTCTAGAAGACAAAACCAGGTCACAGATTTTCTACAACATTAGTTGTTTAATTGTTACTATAAATGGATGGTGCATTTTTTTATGTAATCACTGTCAAATTGCTGTGGTACAAAAGCAGACAATCAACTTTGTCGGCCACAACCCTGTTGTTGATTATTTTCCTCTACTAGCATGCCTGAAGCATTTTATTCCTACACCCTATAAACAATACTAAAGGTGATAAACAACACTTATCTTCAAGCACCTCATTTTCCAATACTCATGGTGCTTCACTAACACAGCGGGACATCTCTAAAGTACACTCATTCGAGGAATGCCCACACCTCCTATTATTCCCACAAAAGACTGGAAATATCGGTTTTGTTTGTATTTTTGTCTCAGCAGTAGTTTTCTGTTGATGAAACTGAGGGCTGTTGGAAATGTGAATGCGCCCACAGTGTTTTCCCTGGCTTTACGTCACGCAAAGACAAAACACTTGTGCTTATTTTTGGAAGTGCCAGGTCCTAGCTGAAGCATTTCTCGAGTGTGAGGACGGATTTAATTCAGTGCCGATGGGAATTGAGTACAGAATTTCTGGCTTAGTGTCTGCTGGCTTAAACAGCAGGACCTGAAGTGAGCATGGTAACTGCAGCCGGAGTGGAGGAGGGGGGAACATGCATATACAGACAGACACACACACACACACACACACACACACACACACACACACACACACACACACACACACACCTTGCTCAGATCTCCTCTCCCCTCAGACCTACACAACTTGTTTTTCTGCCCCAGGCTATACATTGGGGTCTTTTTTAACTGCTCAAGCGGGATACAGCTTCACATACCCACCCACCTCACCCTAACAAGATCATGTTTACTCGATACACACAGATCCTCTAATAAACGCATGTGTTTTACAGAAACAGAGATACATGCACTTAGGTTAACATCTTACCTGCCTCGCCAAGCACCTAACCGGTCTGCTTCACCAGAGCTTCATAACTGAGACATTTTTCTGGGTATGGATGCTCTGGCGTTGGTTTCCCCTCCACAAAATGGTAAGAGCAGAGGTGTGGACGTTTGGGAGATGGAATAAATGTAGCAGTTTTAATCATTCTTCTTTGTGGTGGTGGATCGAGGTTATATGTTGCCTAACAACACTTCAAAATACTCCTCATCTTTCCGTTATTACGACATCCGCTAACTGAGAATATACTAAATAAATAAAAGTTTGTTACCACTTGTCCATCGATCGGTTGCTGCCCCCGAGGTTCTAACACAAAGTAAACAAAAATGGCTGCTCACTTGTTGTCATGGAAAAAAAAAACGGTAAAGATGGTGACATAATCTTATATTATACTGCCTCGCTGCTAAGCCCTTTTATATCTAACATGTGCATTCATGTAGATGTAGTTCATTTTATACTAAACCAGTAGCTACAAGCTTTTATTACTTGTTAGCTAGATCACCATTATAGCTGTAGTGCAAATCTAAAGAAGCAAATTTCAGACACCAGTTGATAGACTGTGTTATTAAGGTATGGTAGAAACCATTTCATTGCTGCTTTCCATTACGTTTGCATCATAGTGACCAGAAGATGGTGAGTTTAAATCCCAGCAACCCATCTAAAATAAATCACTATAACCTGAGCTTGCTGAATTCATCGCCAACTGGACAGGGGCAGATTTTGGATTTGTCTTTTTACCTCTGATGAGGATTAGCCCGGATTATAAGGAAACTAATTGGTCAGCATTAAGCGGTCGATAAGTAGAACAGGCAGCCGAGGTGGAGATTAATAACTTCTTCATTGTTTGACCCGAAATAAGGCTGAATAAAAGAGTCTGAGTTGGGTAAATGTATCCAAACATGTTGCAGTAATAAATCCAGTGCATGTCTTATCATACATACAGCATATAGTACACCATAACACATCGTATATCCACATTCAAATAGTGAAATTACTATTTATTTATTCTTTTTGCCTACATGACAAGCCCAAATATTGTGCAGACGGCAAGCCTATTACAGTATGCCAAGAGTAATATAAAAATGTAATTAAAAAAAATGGAAATACCCCTATGCAAACTGGGAAGACGATGACCAGATATAAAGTTTATGAACAGGATCAGTCAGTCAGTCAGTCACTCTCTTATTCGCTCCATCAGGGTCATGGTTTGTCCAGATCCCTCCTGGAATCATTTGGCGCAAGACAGGAATACCCCCGGACAATCAATTGCAGGTTACCACAAACACACTCATTTTAGCATATACAATTCACCTACGATGTGCGTTTTTCTGGAGGTCGGATGAAACTGGAGCATCCGGAAAAAACCTGCATGCACATTAAGAGAACACACCAGACTGCCTACTGAGAGAGACCACAGCTACAACCACAACCTACAATCCCAGATCCCTGAAGCTGTGCAGCACACACACTACTCGCGGCGCTACCTTGCGATACAGCAGAAATGATGGCTTATGCCAGTGCACTGGTTTAAATTTGTAACACACGGTGATGGGTATTGATATGGTTCAAGCTTTAGAGAGAGAAAAAGAGAGGGAGAGGGAGAGAGAGAGAAAGAGAGAGAGAGAGAGAGAGAGAAGACAACTGTTTATCACTTATGGACTTTCCACAGCATTAAACCTTAAATAGCAAGTGTGAAAACAACCTAAAAGGTAATCTACTAGTACAGGCGTCCAAGTGATCTTCTCATGAGGACAATCACAACTTTAAATTCTAATGATGTAATTTCAGCAATGCTGTTCTGCTGCTAATCAGAAACTGTAAGTTTGTTCTATTAGCATCTGTGCTTACTACAAATCGTGAAAAACTTTTGTCTTCGTACACATATGTGCACATAAATCACAGCATGCATGACTTTTCTAGCTAGTTGGCATAAGAATAATGTAGGTGACACTAGCTTTGCGTATGCCAAAAGAAAAAAAAATATGCTTTAAACTGAAAAATTTAGGGTACAAAAATAATCCAATGATTTTTAATGATTTGTCCCAATGGTTTGTTCCAATATATAATGTAGAAATGAAAAGACACTTGGAATGACTACTGCAAATCCAAAGCACACCTCGGTAGAATTGAGCTCTGCTAGTATGCCCATCTAAGTAACAAATGAAGAAGCAAACAAAGTTGTTGGACACAAAGTGTGTCATTGAGAAAATGAAGAAGATATGTCCATTTCTGATTACACACTGTAAACAGGGAGATGAACACAAGCACATTTGCCACAAGGATGCATGGACGCAATCTGTAGGAAGATCGGTGGGAAGAAAATCTGTCTAATTTATTAATTTTAAAAAAGGTTAAAAAAAAACTATAAAATCTGAAAAGTGAAACAAATCCATAAACAATAAAAATGGGAAAAAATAAAACTGATTTAATGGATAAAATGGACCCTAAATAAGCCACCACCATGTGTTTCTTGAAGTCCATGAGGCTGTGTTCTCTGGGTAGGAGAGCCATGTACAAACTCTTCCTACACTATCATTCACAGTCACATTAGCCAATCATGTGTGTATGTGAGCACATGTATGTGAAAAAGGGCAGATGGCCTGTTCCTATGCATAACTGTCATTAGTGGGAATCAGCTTAATACGGGAAGTAAAGAAACAAAACACAAAGTGTGGTGAAATAATAATAAATTGGACGTCCCCTATAGTACTATACAACTCTTTTAGTTTTTCTTTTTTTTTCATGTCTATATTTTGTGGCAGTTACAACTTTTACTGAGCAGGCACTACTACAGGGAGGCTACAGGTAAAAAAAAGCTGACATCCAGTAAAACTTTTACTGTGCGGTTCTGCCCCTAGTAACCTAACTAGCTGTAGTTATCTTATTACCGTTAAGAGAGGGGAAAAAGTAAAGGCTTATAAAGGAACAGCAGTTTATAATTTATAATAAGTGAATGACTGAATGGATGAATATATATATATACACACACACATATATATATATATATATATGCATATGTATTTGAATATATACACACTGTTTGTTAGTGGAAATGTTTTTAATTCAGCCATCAAATTAAGTTTCACCGACTAATTAAGCAATTCATTGAATGGAGCCAAAATGTGTGCCGGCTGTAATTAAGGAAACAGTGCACAGAAAACAGAAAATAACTTGCCTCACTCAACAATAGAAGTTTCACAGAAAGTCCATCCAAGCGTACACATGACGCTGGTTTTACAACTACGTTACGCAAGGTGAGAGAAGACCTGCAAGTTCACAGACAGACGCCGGGAACAATTCAACAAATAGCTTATTATCAGATCTAAAAGACTAAAATAGAGTATAAAACATGCCCAAGGCTATATAATGGGCAACAGCAATTCAGTAGCAGGTCAGAGGAACACACTGTGGTCTACATTTAACATGACTTTATATGGTCATCCCAACCACCTGCATGGTACACACCTGTGCTTTAAGCTCCGCCCATGCCTGGACCTACATGACTTGTTTACCTGCTCTTCCGCGTCCTGACCTTTTTAAAAAAAAATCACTTGGCTGACGTGAATCTCTAAACAAAATACAATGACTTGGTCGTGTCTTGTCTCCTGAAACATGGCACATTTCCAATATATGGTTTAAATGTCAATCATAACAATGGACATTTTTTCCAAAGGAGCTTTAGAGAAATATAGGATATCGATTATATATTTATATAAGTTGTATATCAATTTTATTCCTGTGGATCAAGTCAGCAGTGACAGCAGCAAGGATTTTCTTTGAGATGAGAAGAAGATGTGACCTTGAGAAGAACCAGACTTATTTAGGTGACACGATTGAAGTGAAAGTGTATAATCAGGAAATTTATAACATAAATGTTTTGATGGTTTTTTTTAACTTTGTCAACAGTTCACTTATGGCTATTGATTAATGGATAAGGAGTAAGACTGTATAGTCATAGTTATCCTGCAATGACATAT
>JAOVVF010032416.1:0-10436 GCA_028565595.1 Duopalatinus emarginatus | reverse complement strand
CCACTAGTCACCAGGCCACAGTACACACTGCTTTTACACTGTACTATTATACATGTACTGTCTGAAACATTAAATTAAAGATTAGAGGATCCAGGAGTCAAATTCAGGATAATTAAATAGCCACTTAAAAGTGACATCAGAACACGTCCCTGATGCCCTCTAGTGGCTGAATGCAGCACCGCAATATTTCTCCTGTGATCTCCTGTGTGATTTATTTATTTTGTCCAACTTGGAATTATAAAGGTTTATTTTTGCCAAAAATGAGTTTTTACATATCCACATATTCTTGTAATGTCTTAATATTATGTGATGTTTTTATGTACATTTTGTAGTTTTATGCATTTTAAATAAACTGGTTCTCTCTCCAAAGGTCAATTCTCTCTTGGGTTCAAAAGGTTTTATTTGTGAACCAATCAGCACCAATCAGGTTCATATTCTGTATAATATGAACACACCGCTCCTTTGATATTAGTGTTAAATGTTTAATTGCTGCTTACAGATGTGCTTTTCCCTGCCATTTTGTCAGCACAGTCATATATGTTATGTACTCAGTGGGTCACTGTAGTGAAAGACATGAAAATAAACGAGTCAGCTGAGTGAGTGCATGTGGTGATACACCTCGTCAATACATTACAAACACTAAGGAGCTTTTTCTCTTTCCTTCAGCATAAATAATGAAAGAAATAGAAAATTAAAGACACGGTTTAACCTTCATTAAAGGTTAAAGGCTAGATGAAAGATGTGAAGGAGCTGTGTTATACAGTTATACATGTGTACTCTCTGTTAAAACAGGACAAACACAAGTCACGCTACCAACCAGACAATGAGAGGAAGACTTATCACTGGCTCCTGATAATGATTTCTAGATTAAGATATGTAATAATAATTTCCACATGCCCAGGAGCACTAATATCCAACACATTCAACATAAAATCATCCACAGAGAGCAATAAACCACAAACAAGATTCAAATAAGATTTAGAGGATCTGTAACCTGTACACGCTGCACTCAAAATACTACTGAAACCACATTCACGCTATGTGGTACTGCACTCCTATTAATCAGTTCTGGTGAGCTGTAATCCCCTTCCTATCTCAAGCACTAGCCAACTCTTTTCACCATATCTGTGTCTCTTAGGAGACATGTCATCAACCAGTACAACCCTAGAAAACAATAGCGTAGTGTTTCTGTGTTAGGACTCAGACCAGGGGGAATCATGCGCAGAACGACGCCAGAAGGCGGATGCAGAGCGTTTGTTAAAGTCTCTAATAAGTTAATAAGCGAAGGGTCAATAATATCTCAAAATAATATCTTGGTGGCCGAAACCAGATCTGAAAATTGTCGGGCTAGGGCGCCGGGTTTCCCATTCTTGGAGCCTGGGCGATAGGACAGGGAGAAATTTAATCTGGAGGAGAACAGAGACCAACAGGCTTGACGGGGTTTTAGGCGCTTGGCAGTGCGCAGATATTCCAGATTTTTATGGTCGGTCCATACCAGAAAAGGCTTCTCAGTGCCCTCAAGCCAATGGCGCCACTTTTCCAGAGCGAGTTTCACGGCCAGTAGCTCTCGGTCCCCAATGTCATAATTGTGCTCCATTTGTGAGAGTCTGTGGGAGAAAAAGGCACATGGGTGAACCTTAGCATCACTGGCTGAACATTACGACAGGACAGGCACAGTCTCTTAAGCAGGGAGAAGCCTTTTCAGCTTCAGAAGTCCAGGAGAAACCTACTTTGGGAAAAGTCAGAGAAGTTAGAGGAGCATCCATAGAACCAAAATTGCGGATAAATCGTCTGTAGAAATTGGCGAATCCTGAAATTCTGTGACTCCCATCTAGTAGTTGGCTGAGTCCATTCTCTCATGGCTTTGACCTTCATGGCTTTGACATTCATCCTTTTGAATCCCTTCCGGGGTGATCACAAACCCCAGGAAGGCGATGCGGTCCTTGTGAAATTTGCATTTCTCTGATTTAACATAGAGCTGATTCTGAAGGAGTCGTTGTAAAACAAGGCGAACATGTTGCACGTGCTGGGAGACAGACTGGGAAAAAATCTAAATATAGGTACATGAAAACCATCTTACCCAACAGATCACAGAGTACATCATTGATCAGACCCTGAAAGGTGGAGGGACAGTTGATAAGACCAAATAGCATGACCAGGTACTCGTAATGTCCTGAAAGAGTATTGAATCCTGTCTTCCACTCGTTTCCCTCCCTTTTTCTATCCAAGTGGTAAGCAGTACGCAGATTGAGTTTAGAGAAGATCTTAGCCCCTTGTAACTCCTCGAACACAGATGGCATCAGAGGCAGAGGGTAGCAATTCTTTACTGTTATGTTGTTCAGTCCTCGATAGTCTATACAGGGGCGCAAGGACCCATCCTTCTTCTGAGGAGGGGCGAATTAACCCGGCAGCCAATGATTCCTCGACATAGCCTTCATAGCCTTGGTTTCAGGAGCTGAAAGGGGATACAGGCGGTCTCTGGGGGTGACGTACCAAGTACTGGTTGATGGCCAGATCGTATGAACGATGGGGCGGCAAGGAAGAGGCTTGGTCTTTGCTGAATACTGCCTTGAGGTCCAGGTACTCAGGGGTACTCCGGATAGGTCCTCGTCCAGACGATCCCTTACGACGGGTCCTGGGGACAAGGGAGCAGAGACGTTAAGCACACAATAAGCCATACATGTGGTAGACCACCCCACTATATTGCCAGTGGGCCAGTCCATGTGGGAATTATGTCGAGCCAACCATGGGTGACCCAACATGACAGGAGCATGGGGAGAATCTAGCAGATAGAAAGTCAGCTTTTCAAAATGGTTGCCAGACATGAGCAGACCCAGGGGCGGAGACACTTGGGTAACTCGAGCAAGTGTAGCTCTTGTCAGAGCTCTAGCTTCCAGAGGTTCCCAGAGCTGGATAGGCATCAGCTTGAGCTCGGCAGCCAGGTAGGCATCCAGGAAGTTTCCATCTGCTCTTGAATCAATAAGCACGGATACGGGACAGCAGCCGGCACTGGACGTGAGGGTTGTAGGCAGCAGTGACTAGCTAGCTATGAAGCAGCCTAGCTATGAAGTGGCCAGTCTGTCCACAATAAAGGCAAGCCTTAGAGCCCATTCTCTAGTGTCTCTCAGCAGCCGACAACAGGGTACGATCAGAACCCATGCAAGTTGGAGTCGTACACGGAGCAGCAAGGGATGACTGAGTCTGACTTACTGGTGCTGGAGGAGGTCTCTCCCCTGGCTCGGTTCTCCGAAGACCTTGGCGCCGCTCTCGCTGCTTCTCAATGCGGAGGGCTAGGTCCACTAGGGCGTCAAAGTCCAGAGGCAACTCACGGGAGAAAATCTCATCTTTAATGGGTTCGGAGAGGCCGTGCAGAAAGACGTCAAACTGAGCCACAGTATTCCATCCACAGGTAGACGCTAGGGTACGAAAATCGACAGCATAAGCAGAGACTGACCTCTTGCCCTGGCTGGACTGTAGTTGTTCCCTGGCAACCTCCCGTCCATGAACAGACCTGTCGAACACCTTCAGCATCTCCTTTGTAAAGCTAATGTAGGTGGCATGGTGAGCTGGAACTGGGTGATCAAGTTGGTCAGGCTTATCGGAACAGACTCCAGGGACTTCTGATAGGCGTCGAGCTGGTTCTCACGCTTTCCCAGCATGGCGCCCTGAAGCTCCAGCGCAGACGTGAGTCACTGAAGATCTGCTGATTCCATGGTGTTCTGATTGTACTGTCAGGACCAGGGGGAATCATACGCAGACCGAACAGGGTTGAAGGTGACAGAGTTTATTTACAGGTGCAGTGATAAAGTCTTCCAAACAAACAGGAAAGTCCATAATCATAGTCCAAACAACAGGTGAGTCGAAAACTGTAAATCCAAAAACCATGAAGAAATTATCCAATAGGCAGAACAAACACAGATCAGGACATCAGATACAAACACTGACAATCAGACAAAGCACAGGGTTTAAATACACAAGCTAATTATGCCCAAATTAGCATCAGGTGCAGGTGGATCATCAAAGACCATAAATATAAATGCCACAAAGAGACACCAGGGGGAGCCAAAAACAATAGTCCGGTTGGCTCCCTGATATTCTGGTGTTAACCATCACCAAGAAAACCATACTCAAGAATTGGAAAACAAAAAAACTATATTAGCATTACTCACTGAAAAAAATCTGTTAATAGACCAAATATTAGTTGACCAAATTCTCAGAATCAATCAACCACAAAAACACTAATAAGTGTTATTCCCCGATTTGGACAAGAAACTCGATTTGGACTGCACATTAGCAGCAAAGGTACGTCATTTCCATGGCTGTATTTAAATTGGCATACTACATACTACTTGTAACTGGCATATAAAAGAACAGAGTTTTAGCTGAGTTTCATAAAATTTGTAACGCTTTTATGTCTTTTATTTCTGTCCTGCATTAGTTTTATTATTGTTTCATTCTTCTGATGGTTTCGTCTGCTTAGAAAAAGGATACTCTTAAAGGTCATATATCTGTCAGAGCGGTTCACTGGATTGGCGCGAACATTAAGGCAAACAGAGAGCTGGTAAGCGGTCAGATTAATGAGCTGAACGGTAAATTGAACCCCTAGATGGAGCAGGAACAAGGTATTTTGTCATGTCTGTGTTATTTAATTAGTAAATTGTATTTAATTTATTTGTGAGAGGTGTATTTATCCATATTCCTTTGGTTCTTTCTAGATCTTACTGTGAGTTTTTGTTGCAAGGCATTAAATACATTATTTAGAAACCATCAGTCGGCTTAACTGTTTTCTGGCTCGGTGGCTACACTACTCGAATACTAAATCTGACTAAACGTAGTATGTAGTATGCAGTATGAGAGCAGACTGGAGCTCTGTAGTGTACTATAGGTACCCGGATGTCGTACTACTCTGGTCTGATTCTTTAGTATACAGAAAAGCTATCTTCGTGGTGAATTGCATCCCGACATGCACGGCGGCCTTGCCGGCTCCGCCTACTTCAATTTACGTTAGCTGTATTCGAAATGACATACTACTGTGCTGCATACTGCCTACCATCTGTATGTAGTACAGCCAGAAAAGTCGTACCTGTAGCATACAACAGTCATGTGAGCTATGAATTCGTCCGAAAGAATTAAAAATGTCCAAAACACATCTGTTATTATAACTAATCAGTGTGTGTGGAGGAGGAGGAGGAAGAGGTCCACACTGCTGTCTAAAACAGCTGTAACTGCTTTATTTTTGCACTTAAATGTAAGTACATTAACAGCGATGCTAATAACCAGACCACTGAGGTCAGCCGCCATCTCGACTGCTCCGTCCACACTTTTTCTTTTTCCGTTAAATTTCCTGTTCGTTTTTTAACTTTTACTTTGCAACATGGTTCGGATTACTTATGATAGAGACACTCTTGTTTCTATTAATCTACAATCTGCTCACCTTACCTCGTTTTTAACCCCAGATCCGAGCTGGCCGAGTGAGATCCTGAGGAACAACAAAGGACGTGAAACAAAGAAGCGGTGACGGCCCCGAGGGAAGCGAGTCGGTGTCAGGGACAGGCTGAGGGCCACAGTACACCATGCACACTTGCCTAGTATCCTGCTAGCCAACGTCCAGTCTCTGGAAAACAAACTCGACGACCTCCGGGCCAGAATCAAGTTCCAGAGAGACATTCGGGACTGCAACCTCCTGGCTGAACTCAGCAGTACCGGACCACGCCATTCAGCCGGCCGAGTTCCTCTCGGTACACCGCTTGGACGGGACAATGGACTCTGGGAAGTCAAAAGGTGGTTGAGTGCGTGTCATGGTGAATAACAAGTGGTGCAACAGTGCCAATGTTGTGACCCTCGCATGCTTATGCACACCCAACATGGAGCTGCTCGCCCTCAAGTTTCGTCCCTTCTACCTTCCTCAGGAGTTCACTTCAGTTATAGTCTGCCCAGTTTATATCCCACCGCAAGTCAACAAAGACACTGCACTGTGTAAGCTTCATGACGTGCTCACACAGTTCCAGACTCATCACAGGGACACTGCACTCATTGTGGTTGGAGACTTTAACAACGTTAACCTCAAACGTGTAGCGCAAAACTTCCACCAGCACATCACACAGCTCCGGGGATTTAGGGTTGTGGGTTCAAGCCTGTGAGGAGTTTGGTGTGTTCTTCCTGTGTCTGAGTGGGTTTTCATTGGGTGCCCTGGTTTCCTCCTACCTCATCAAAAACACACATGGAAGACTAATTGGATGTGTGAAATTGCCCCTCGGTGTCCATGAATGGGTGTGTGTGTTTGTATGTAGTACCCTGCGATGGATTGGTGCCCTGTCCAGAGGGTATTCCTGCCTTGTGCCCAGTGATTATGGTTTCTCTCCAGAGAAACAGAGACCCTGAAGGACTAAGCAGATAGGATAATGTCTGACAGAGAAATTAAGAAATGTTTCTAAACTGCCTATAAAAATTGTTCTATGACTGAAATTCCAATAAATGTAATGACTTAGATGTTAATCATAAAATGAAACTCAGATGCAACACTCAGGAAGTATATTTGCTTTGTACACTTCTTTTGCACCTCACAGAAGAGTATGAGGTGTGAACAGCTGTGATCAGCTTGTTGCTGTTATACATTAGCGTAGACATCAGACTCGTACTCCTCCTGGCTCAGGGTGGACACTCTTGCACTCAGCACTTGCAAGCTGTTTTAGTCACAAACTAGACACTAATTGCTGTTAATTACTAAATGAACATTTTATCTGTGCAGCTAGTGACATGTCACATCATAGGCTTTAAGTGAAATTGTATAGAGTGTATTGTATAAAAACATATAGAGTTTTACCTCCTGTAATTTACAGTTTCTAAGATAACTAAGTCAGTGAAAATCATCCCACCATCCCACAAACAATCGACCAGATTGACAACAGTCTGGAATTTTAGCTGTTAATACAACAATATCTAATGAGTTTATTTAATAAATTTTTCTGTCCAGTTGGTGGTGCTAATGCAATGTCATATGTTTGTGACTACTGCCCATCATTTAACATGTACATTATCACCAAGAGCACCAGCTTCCTTGAAGTTCACCTGGCAGAGGATTTCACCAGATCCCTTAACACCAGCACCATAACCAAGAAAACCCAACAGCGTCTCTACTTCCAGCTAAGGCTGAGGAAGGCTCATCTTCCTCCTCCCATCCTCACCACATTCTACAGAGGAACCATCCAGCAGATAGTGAGGACAGCTGAGAATATCATCTTAGTCTCTCTCCCCACCATCACACTGCGTCCGCAAAGCAACCAATATGTGGATGACCACACACACCCCTCACACACACTCTTTACCCTCCTACCATCTGAAAAAAGGTACTGAGGCATCTGAGAGTCAGAGTCTGGTCTGAACAAATGGACACATTTCAGTGACTGGACTGAACACACACACATACCTACAATCTCATCTTTTAAATCTGTATACACATAAAATTCAGAGTACAAGTTTTACATCTACACCTAAATGGACAAAACTGCTGCTAAACACAATGTTTACATTTACACCAAAAATGGACATGCACCTTACTGCTCCCATGGCCAGTGGACTATCTGCATTGTCCCCTCATGTATTTATTGTTTATTGTTTTGTATATTGTAAATTGTCTTGTGTATTTATTGTATTGTCCCACATACTTATTTTAAATCGTCTGCATCATTGCACATGTTACTAAAAGTGACATTTGCCTACTGTGTTCACACACAGAGGAATGTGACCATCTGGGCAGTGAACCACACACATGCCAGTAAACACTAGGGGGCAGTGTACACACTTGCCTGGAGTGGGGGGCAGCCCCAAACCACAACACCTGGGGAGCAGTTGGAGGAGTTAGGTGCCTTGCTCAAGGGCACCTCAGTCGTGTCTTGCCCTGGGCAGGAATCGAACCGGGACCTTCCGGCCACGAGACCGGGTCCCTAACCAGTAGGCCATGGTTGCCTCCATATTGCATATGTGCACTTTGTTGTATTGCATAGTTGTTGTTCTGTGTTGTTCTGTGTAGCGCCTGGAGGAACATTGTTTCATTTTACTGTGTATTGTACACCACAGTATATGTTTGAAATGACGATAAAAACCACTTGACTTGACTTGACTTGAGTAAAGGCACAGATCTGTGGAGGGATACAAGAAACATTATGCAGCATTCAAGGTGCCCATGAGCACATCATTCTCACAACAGACTTCTGGCCACTCAGTTAAACTGAGTAATCAGAGATGAATTAAGGAGCTTCATCCAAGCAGGAATCCAAAGAATATCCATTGTGGAGATAGGAGAGCCTTACACAAAGACTGAAAAGGCACGCTGAAGAGTCAGAAGCAAGATCTGCTGGTCAGACAAAAACATCACTATAGACACAATTGTCAGTGGCATCTATGAAGAAAACATGGCACTGAGCATCTCAACAAAACATACAGCAAAACATGATGGTGGCAGCATTGTGCAGTTCGGATAGATTTCTGCGGCAGGCACTAGGGGAGTAGTCAGGATAGAAAAAACGATGGAATTAGAAAAATGTACAATAAGTCTTAAATCATGCCACCAAGATAGGAGTGGTTTCAGGAAAACACCTGAACGTCCTGGAGTAGAAAGAGTCCAGACCTGAACCCTGGCAAGACCTGATAATGCATTTCTTCCCATTTAACTGAGTATTAAGTGAAACCTCGAAATTTATATAAACAAGACATTTCTCTCTAGAATGTGTGTGTGTGTGTGTGTGTGTGTGTAAAACACCAATATGAGCTTCTTCTCACTACAGGTTTTGTAAGAAAAGTAAAGGAGATGACGTGGTGATCTGTAAAACCGACTGGTGTAATGTCACACCTTATCACACTTACACAGTGTTTATTAGACACATAAAACCGGTCCAGCCTTGCTGCACTGACCTGGTTGTTCAGTACCCCTTATCCAGGTATACTGTCTGGTGTCTACAGTTTTTTCCCCAGGTCACCAGTTTTTTAAGCCTGTACCTTTTCTTTTACTTAATTCAGCTAAGGTTGCGGACTATTGTGTTTTTTTCACCAATTCTATAAACTTTTCTGGGTCTTGAAAGAAACTTCAAACATCAACTGTTATTCCAAATGAACCATCTAAGAAGTCATACAGCTCCTGCAGTGAGTGGAGGTTTTTATTATCTCCAGAGAGGGATACTACCTCAGAGATGTCTGATGCATCATCCTTCCCTGTCATCTCAGCATCTTCCTCAGACAGTTCTGGCCCAGAGAACTGTTCTGCATCCCTCTACCACCAACAGCCTTATCAGCATCACCTACAGTCATGTCCACATCATACTGACACTACAGTTTATCACCAGCATTACAGACCTGTGGCTCAGCCAGGTTGCTCACTAACTTAGTGCTTTCACTTTCACCTGATCTATAATAGCATCAGGTTCTCCAGAATTAGGGAGAGCAGTGTCAGTGTCTGCCTCTGCCCAGGCTTTGGCCGGCCTGGGGCTCTGCTCTTTACCACGGTTTGCCATCTGCCAGGCGCTGCGTTATAAAAGCTGCCCGGTTATCACCTGTGCCCACTGGGCCCTGCCTACTCACTATGGGCCTCACCTTGTGAGCCCCAGGTCACTATATTTAAAGCATTTCATTTTGGTGGTGCTGTCATACAGCATGAAGGACTCGTAAAGAGACTTCCAGAATGGGTTCTCCATTCAGGACCATAAGCATGGTACGCTGAAACGAGACTGCATGTTTAAAATCACTGTTCTTGTAATCCAGATGCATCATGAAGACACTGCTAACAATTTTCCAGAATCAGGAGAGTTCCTGCTTTATCTCCTCACCCCCCAAAATAGTGGATGGAAAAAGGTGGGACATTGGAGACAGTAACCCAGCTTGCAGCAGACACCAGCAGTGAGACAGTAATAAATTCCTTCCTCCACCAGTAAATCCACAAGTCGACGCTGATTAACAAACACGACCACCGATTTATTAATCTTTGACACGCCAACGATGTTCTCATAAACTTCCCTACTGACACTAATACCTGCCATACCATAACCTCAGGTCTTGGGACACAGCTCACTTCGCCGCGGCCGTCCTCAAAAAGTTTTCAGTTAGTCTAAGAAATAATTTCAGAGTCTCACAAAATGTTTCTCAATACACACCTCCCAGCATGCACCAAAAAGAGAGAGAGAGAGAGAGAGAGAGAGAGAGAGAGACTTGAGGCCCCTGAGATATAAATCAGCCCTTCCTCAAACTCAGTCTTTATAAAAAAAAATAATAGTATTATTATGTAATTATTATTTTACATTATTAGGATTAGTATTTTAAAATAGTAGAAATTAGTCATTAGTAATTGTTCTTTAAGCAGATTTATTCAAACTGAATGTTAATATTGTGTAAATATTTTACTGGGTAAAGTCTGGATGTGGTTTTGAATGTTTGTGATGAACAAAATG
>JAOVVF010032415.1:0-10437 GCA_028565595.1 Duopalatinus emarginatus | reverse complement strand
TTTGTGAAGCAACAGAAACAGCGCTGGGTGAACTAATGTTTTATGTTAAATGTGGGGGGGTCCAAACGAAGAATTATTAAATGTGAGGGGGTCTCGTCCCACTCACGTTCAGTGGTGGCGACGCCCATGGTTTTGCCCATAACTTTTCTGTGGTGTTGTGACTATGACTTTTTGGCCACTTCATTACCATCGATTTGTTAACTTTAATCCTTTTTGCCACAAATTCTGAATGTCCTCGGGGTCATTGTCCATTTAAAAGACATGTTTGCACCCAAGCTTCAATTTCCTTTCTTTCAATATTTTTACATAATTTCCTTTCCTTAAAATGCCATTGTGTTTGTAAAATGCTCCACCAAGAACCCATGTGGTTTTGGAGCAGTGGCTTCTCCCTTTCTAAGAGGACTTCCAGGTCATGTACCCGTCTCAACCTCCATCTTCACAAGGTTGTTTGCCGTTGTTCTTGAATCAATTTGTATTTTTTGTCCCAAAGTAACTTCAAACACATCTCCATTCTTTAAGTATAATGGATGTGCTGTCCCATGGTGTTTAAACTTAAGATGATCATGATTCCTTCATATATTTGGAAATCACTCCCAAAGATGTCCCAGACTTGTCAAGGTCCAAAATTCTTTTTCTGATGTCTTGACTGATTTCAAAGACGCATTGATGCATTGTATTAAACAAAGACACATTGATGCACTGAGGCAGGCCTTAAAATACTACCACAGGTAAAAATCCAATTAACTCAACGTCAATTAGCCTATCAGAAGCTTCTAAAGCCATGTTGATTTCTTGAACTTTCTAATGCACAGTCAACTTCTGACTCACTGAAATTTTTATATAGTCAATCAGTCAGTTGCGGTTTTGTCTGGGGCTCTGCTGGAATTAATGGGCAGGAATATCCCCCAGGCAGGCCCCCAATCCATCCACTTTGGGCACTTCGCCTACCATATGAGTTTTTTTTTTTTGTATTGGGAGGTTGGAGGAAACCAAAGCACCGGGCAAAAACCCAGACGGCTCATGGAAAACACACCAGACTCCTGACAGACCAGACCAGACCAGACCAGAGTGAGGATCGAACCCACAACCCCAGATCCCTGAACCTGTGTAGCACACACACTACCTGTGGTCCCACCATGCCACCTGGATTTTTTTATAAAGTGAATTACAAATGATATAATCTGGTTGCAAAACTTTGTGACGTGAATCCATTGTGTCAAATGAAAGTAGATCCTGAACAACTTGCTAAAACTATAGACTGTTGACATGGAATCTGTGCAGGGGATAAATATTAAATAAATAATAAATTTTACTGACGCATAAGTGTAGGAACAGGGTGAGAAATTACCCTGACACCTATGGTATCATTGTATGGTTGGTGAGGTACAGTGGTGACATCATTGGGTTTCCATGTGTGAGACCTGGGTTCGATTCCCGGTCTAGGCAGCCAATCTGTGCTACACCAATAAGGGTCCTTGGGCAAGACTCCTAACACTACATTGGCCTACTTGTAATACCAGTAACCTTGTAAGTCGCTCTGGATAAGAGCGTCTGCCAAATGCCGTAAATGTAATGTAAATATCATTAGGCCTGGAGACTCCAGCCATGTTCTTCAATAGGAATATATATATAGTCAAGCCATAAAGAGGACAGCTTCCTAGGGTTTTTAGAGCAGGTAAATAAATGGACACCTTGGGGACTTAGTGCCAAGCTAGCAAGAGTGCACAGTATTGACCTGGGAGCCCAAATGGAAGCAGTGTGAAAGTTTGAGCTTTTTACTTATTTGTAGTATGTCTTCTAATGAGCAGAATGTTGCCCTGGTGGGTGTATGTGCTGTTTCTATATTTAATTGAAATGCCTTGTGCTGATTGTGTTTGGCTGGTGTGTTTGGTGGTGCAGCAGTTTGGTGGCTTTTTTAGTGGCCATTTAAGGCCAACTAATTAAGGCTGAATGTGTTTTGAAGTCTGTAATGAACCACCCAGTGGTAATCAAGATAATGTAGGTATGTGTTGTTTACATGTTTATTGCTTCCCATTGTCTCCACATCTCCAAACGGCTAGTTTACCATCGCTTGCAGTTTATTTCTTTTCTTTGGCATCGCTGTGGGTTGTCCCTCTGACCCTATCTTGCGGGACCTTGGGGGCAGCTGTAGGCTTGTGGTTAAGGAACACAACTTCCTTTATCTAGAAACCGAACATCGTCTTGTTCTGTCTCTTCTCTGAGTCGCGCCACGTCGGTGAACTCATCAGCATCCCTATACTGCCACCATCCAAAAACTGCCTCGGAAAGTATCTGCTGCTGTGCGCAAACTTTTTGTTACAGATCTGCAACTTGATGAAATGCACAAAGCTACCAGTTGTAGGAGCCACCTATAAAAAAATAAGGGACAGGTTGCTTTGCTTCTGATGAGTTTATTTCGTCGCGTTCCCGGTTCTCCTGACCAACTAATACATGAACACCACTGATAAAACTTTGTGTGTAGAAGAGTTGAATGTTTAAGCCTGGCTTATTGGTGCTGTGTAGATTATTATTGTGTGTTCATGTACATGTAAAGAACTGATGAGAAATTTCTCTTACAGTGGTTATAATAATAAGGCGATTGTTGTAACAGGGATTGAAAAGGTGAGTTAATAAAAGATGTCTCTGAATCTATTTAATGGCTGAAGGTGGTAAATCTTTGTCCATGTAATAAATAAACGATATGAAAATTCGAGGTTTCTGGTTACAAATATGGACCTGTTCAGATTTTTGTTATGGTATGGTGAATTTTGGTGTAGGTATGGTGTGGTAAGGAAAAATCCTCATGTGACAATCCAAATGCATGCTGGGAATTTGTTAAAAAACTGAGAACGCTGAATTTTCTTACTAATTCAGTAATATATTTCACATATCACATATTACTGCACATATTTCTTAGTTGTTGTTTGTGAATTTAACCTTTTCCATGCTGGAGTCAGTGCTGCCAGTTTCATTGTTCATACAGACATTACTCTTGTGGCTAAGTCCATCAGTGTTTTATTTATTTATTTTTTTGGTGGTTTATGCATCATCTATTAGTGTTTTTCCTCATTTTAAATTATTTTTCTCATGACTTCGTTCTCCTCCCTCCTTGGAAAAACAAGTTAACGTGCATGTGCTTCCCGTTGTCTCCACATAGACATATGAATTGTCTAAGACACGCTGGTTTACCATCGCTTGCAGTTTATTTCTTTTCTTTGGCATCGCTGTGGGTTGTCCCTCTGACACGTGGGAAAGTTTTTTTTTAGGTTTATTATTTGTAAGTTTTACGCTGATTTATTTTCATTAAGTAAACTTCTCATATTTTGCATATTTGGTGTCTTTTTGGTGTTGATTCTGCCATAGGAGGTTTTTCCCCCCTTATTTTGTTTTCTTTGTTACTGTCACACATGTAGTCTTTTTATATTTTATATATTTTAACATATGTTGTTAGTTATATAGTGCAGTAGATGATGCAGGTTGTATATCTTAAGCACTGCTCATGTATTTTAACATAACACTCATGTAGATTGAACTTCATTTTCATTTCTATCTCCCAAACAAGTGTAATATAACCAATATGAATTTTACAGAAATGCAAGAAATGCTCAGATTTTAGGTCTGGGAGCATGATAGGACGAAATTGTGAATTTGTTGAAAATCTAAGAGTGCTGAATTTTTCGGACCAAGTTGAACCCCTTACTGTTTTTGGGTCAAAAAATTCACTGATCCCAGATCTTTACAAAATTCATACTTTGCGTTAGGCATGGCTGGATTACTGACCAGGTCAGTGGGGCCAGCGCCCAGGGGCCCCGGGGGGGGGCCCTGGCCAAAAACATTTTGCGATGCCTATCAACATTTATGATACAATATATTTTTATTTCCGAGGGCCCTCCATTTTAAGGATCCTCTGACTCTATTAGGGACTTTGACCCCAGGGCCTCTTGGGGGCCCTAGCCATGCTTTTGACGTTGTAGCGTTGTGGCACTGCTCTGACTTCGACTTCTGGCTATTAGTGGTTCTAGGAAAGAGGGGGGCATATTTTTAGAGGGCCCTGGTTATGAGAGCCCCTACCAGGGGGCCCAACTCTTTGCCCAGGGGCCCAGACTATCCTTAATCCGTCCTTGGCGTTAGGGTGTGCATAATGTCGTCCTACCACCATCCAAAGCATATATATATATATATATATGGTATAGTGAGATTTGATGTTGTGTAACATTGGTAAAGCAGAAAAAATTGTTATATTTTAACCAACTATAATATAGTGGAAAAAGGCTAGTGCAGTTAATGATGCAGGTTGTATTTCTGCTGGATCTCAAGCACTAATCATGTACTTATAGGTAGAATGGATAATCAATGCTATTTATCCAATCAGCTTTAAGGGCTCCTCGATTTTTCCATCACATCATCGGTGAGGACGTCGTGTTGCGCCAGGTAAGTGGATGTATTTATTCTGTTGTGCAGCCTTATCTGATTGGACAAAGCCTGGATCAAGTTAAAACCAGTAGTCCCAGGAACATTAGCAACCTGAAGAAAATTCAGTAACCATGTATATGGTTGTGTTCATCTTTATCTGCCTAATGTATGGTGTGAAATTGGAGAAAACACCAATTCTTGCTGATATGTGACACGTCGCCCCCATCTTGCTGAAAGTAGCCTTCTGTTAACTCACAATCATCCGGCTGATTCACAAAATCTTTAAACACGCCCAGGTCCACTATAGTGTTTGTGGTGTTGTCAAAGAAAATGTGGCCTATGATGCAACATGAGACATTGCACACTACACGCTGACTTTTTGATCATGGAGCTGATTTTGTCTTGTTCAAAGCTTCATATACTGAGGTAGACATTGCATGTTGTTTTGTTCAGATTGCTCAATCCTAACGTGAGGTGCAACAGAATATTCGGGGCCTCTTTCAAGTGAATCTCCCTGTATTTAACAACACTTTGATTAAAATTTTATTTATAGAGAAATCTGCAATGTCGTTCTTGCAAGCGCTGCAGACAGACAGTGTGAGAAGGTGAGCTATTCATTCTAATAAAAGAAATTTATTCCCCCGTGGATTTGTTGTGATTAAAGAAACAGAAGAGATATATAAACTCATATATATAAACTCATACAAAGGTCATGTGTTGTTATGAAAGACGAAAAAGCATTTTGGTTTGTAAAAGGAATCACATTCTCAGTAGACATCAGTTGAGACCTGTCCAGTGAACTGGACGTCTGTCCCGATCAACATATAATCCTGGGAAAAGGTTTAGAATCAAGGATTAAATAAATTCATATAGGAACAACCAAGGTGTTTATTATAATGTTTACCAAATTTAATTCTCATACCTTCAGGATTTGAAGCTGGGTTTTGATCAGATGCATGTTTCCGATTGTAGGTAGAGGATAACCCTGCTTTAAGTAAGCTGTTGAGACCATTTCAGAGATTAAATTACAATAAAATTGTACAATTGCAACATATATATATATATATATATGTATGTATATCAATCAGCCACAACATTAAAACAGCTGCCAAAACAGCCCAACCCCATTGATGCATCTACTCCTCAAGACCTCTGAAGGTGTTCAGTGGGATCAGACGTCTAGCTTTCACCCCCTCGTGCACATAAGTGAGCCTTGAGCACTGTCACTGGTTCACCACTCGTCCTTCCTTGGACCACTTTTGCTAGGTACTAACCACAGTATACTGGGACACACCCCACAAGGCCTGATGTTTTGGAGACGATCTGACCCAGTCGTCTAAACGTCACAATTTGATCCATGTCAAAGTCAGTCACGTAATTATGCTGCCCCATTGGTTCTGTTTCCAACACATGTATGTATATACACACACCATGTACATATGGCTGATTGGTATACATACATACACAGAAGTGCCATAAAAGCTGGTACACCAGTGTAATACCCCGTGGTGAATGGACGAGTTTGTTGACCTATTCTGTACTTTGTGCAAAACGGTCCACAACTCCGAGTCTTCCGAGGTGTAAGATTTCTGTGTTCTACAGCGCGGCGCATAGCAAGATGTGTTCGATAATGCTGATATCTGGTGACTTGGGTGGGAATGGCCAGAAGAGCGTTCATCCAAAAATAATTAGACGTCTCTAGACGTGTTTGGCGGCGCATTGTCATGTTCGAAAAGGAAGCGGTGTAACTCGTTAGTAAGGAGGGACACACACAGTGTTGACCTGTCAGATATGTTTGTAGATGAACCAGAGGTCCCGTGGAATACCAGCTAAACAAACGGCATACCATTATGGAGCCACCGCCTTCCTGTGTATTTTGCATAAACTCATCTGTACCTGTTTTTCTGCCACTTCCGTGTATATACAAAACATACAATCAAGTACTCACTGTTAACCTTGGGTATCACGACAACTTTCAAGATCATATTGAGAACACTGTCGAGTGTTTTCACCTGTCGGACATGAAAATAAACTTTTAGATTCATGCTTCAGCAGGTAAATGTCATAAAATCGTTTTGTCCGCATACCTCGAACGGTCCCACGTAGCTCGTCACTAATGTCATATCCATTCTATAGGCGTACATTAATAACAAAATTTCAAGTTTAGAGAAAGAAGAATATATATTGTTTATTATTATTATTCTGTAACTTACTCATTGAGAGTCAACTCTCCAGCCACTTTGACATCATTGACATAAATCCGAGCACTCACACTGGCGTCCTGCATACAAAACACACCCGTCATATGTCGGCAAACATCTGACTCTTCCCCACACATCACATCTGTGTCACTCACCACGCTGAGGACGAAGAGAGGAGACAGTGTGGCATTGGGCTGGATAGCGTAGGCCGTAACCGTGCTGTTTGCCTGCACCGTCACATTGTTGGGGTCAAATGAGAGGTTTGGCTCCTTCACAGCCTTCACCAGGAGCTTTATCATCAGGTCAGGGTACTGCTTAGCAATCTGTGGTTGTGTATTAAACATGAAGGCAAACATGTTAATTATAAATTTAAATAATTAATAATAATAATTACATTTCACGTAAAAATGCTAATGGCTCATTCTGTAAAAAAACAACCACAGGGTACCAGGTGACCATCTCTGATTTTGGTGAAAATCTGCCAACATGAACCTTATGGGCAGTAACGAATACCCACAAAATCTTGGAGTAAAATTCCCATTGTTTCTGGAGTTATGTAATTTTTAAATTTAGGAGCCACGTTCCTTTTTCGTACTCGCGATTTTCCGCTATGATCCATAAGGATTTTTAAAGGGTCGTATCTTCTTTTCCAAACATGACACAAAATTAAAAATTGGTAGCCTGGATCAGTTTTGCCCCCTCTTTCAGAACATAGAGATTGGTGTAAGAATTAGCTTACACCAGCTTATGAGCTGCCAGAATCCAATTTTGGTTAGCGGCGAACCTCATTTTTGGATTTTGACCCAGCATTATAAAGAGGTCTGGGCCGAAGAATATACTGGATTATTGTTATTTGGGGGAGATACTATAAGAAAATGCAGTTTTACCCCAATTCTCGAATTTATAGACATGCAAAAATGGTCACAAAAAAATCAGGCCCCGCTGTCCCCTCACCTACGAGTGGATTATTGACTATGTGGACAGTTACTATTAGTAATGAACTTAAGCCTGCTGAAAGATCCATATCACAGTTGTAACTGGTGAAAATATCATCATCTCAAGGCAACTCCTTCTTAGTTAACTAAGGATTTTTGTCCCGATGGTTGGCTGGTTTTAACCTCCTACTGACTACCCGTGACCTGTATTGCCCTTAAAGTATTGCAGTCATTCAAAGTTGAACTCATAAAAAGTGACTCATAACTCATTCGGATATCAGATTCTGAAATAGGGGACAAAACTAAGCCAATTTTAGTACCAATTTTCAGCTTTGTATCATGTTTAGAACTGAACATATGACCCTTAAAAAATCCCTTACGGATCCTAGCGGCAAATCATGAGGGCGTGGCACCTAAATTTAAGGATTACATAAGTCTAGAATTTTGTGGGTATTCATTACTGTCCATAAGGTTCATTTTGGGAGATTTTCAAAATATCAAAATCTGAGATGGTCACCTGGGAACGTTTCTAAAAATTGTTTGATTTGGCACAGAATGACCCGAAAAATGTGTAGTAACATCATGGTAATTTATTGTGACTGTCATGTGGAGCTGGAATTTATTGTTAACCATTATTACGTAAAGGTTTCTTTCTTACTTGTGGAATAAAGGTCCCAAATGTCTTTGTGTTCAGTCGAAAAGGAACACTGGACGGGATCTGAAAGGAGGAAATCCAGTGATTAGCGACAGATTGGAAACATGGGTTAGAAACACACATAAGAAAAACCGTTTGGCAGGCGGTGATCCAATTACAGACACAATTACAGACTGGGGCCAGCATGTGATGACATGGCCTAACAGGTTTCTTTTGCCCTTCTTTGCCCAAAGCTTGTGTCTGAAATTGGATGTCTAGATGACAGTCAGAGCATCTCCAAAAGCCAATGGCCTTGTCAGTTCCAAAAAGGAAGCAGGATCACATACTTTCCTAGCCAATCATGTGCGTCTGTGTCTGTGTTGCAGACGTCTTGGCATAAAAGCAGCCACCTTCTAGAGTGATGTAATATTCTGCCAGTCAGTCAGTCACTGTCTTCTGCTGATTTATCCAGAGCCCACCTGGAATCACTGGGCGCGATCCCGGGAACACCTCCTGGACCGGGCGCCAATCCATTACAGTGTACAACATTCACACACACTTTGTAATGTAGTGTTAATTTTTCCATGAGAAACACGCATGCAGGGGTTGTAACTCACCATGTCGTCCGTTATGTAGAGGCTTAGCACGCCGGCGTTGTTGTACACGAAGCCGGCTGAGTTCAGAGTGAAGGCTGATAATCCGATATACAGCATGTTGCTGTCCTGAGCGGGCAGGGTGAAGGGTGTCGGAGAGAACGGGGGCTCCACGTGCCGCCCGATGTTGTAGAACTCCCCCTGAACAGAGAGAGAAACATTACACGATAAATATTGAGGGTTTTTTTTTTCATAAAATGGCATGCACGGAATTCACAATCGGCTCACCTTTAAACTGAGGTCAATACTGGAATTTGAAATAAGTGGTGACTCCACCATGGAATACTCGATTTCAGCATACTTATCGACTTGAGCCAGAACTGCAACAGATTCAGGCATGTTAATATCAGACGTCTGGGATATTAGTCTAGTTTTGTGTCAAAGACTAGGAGATGCACAGATCAGCCATAACATTAACACCGCCTACATCGAAACACCTCTGACATCTCGAGACAAGACCTGAAGCTGTTCTGTGGTGTCTGGACAAGTCTGTTTACCTTTAGCACATTGGTGAGCCTGGGATCACTTTTGGTAATACTGTGTAAGTGAAATCGAAAGTGATTAGCCTACTGTGCTTGCACACAGTGGAATGTGACCTTTTCATTTAACCCTGTCCGTGCAGTGAAAAACACACACTAGTGAACACTAGGAGGCAGTAAACACACTTGCCTGGAGCAGGGGGGCAGCCCCAAACCATGGGGAGCAGTCGGGGGAGTTAGGTGCCTTACTCAAGGGCACCTCAGTCGTGTCTTGCCCTGTGCAGGGATTGAACCCGGGATCTTCCAGTCATGAGACCGGTTCCCTAACCACCCTAATTTGATCCTTGTCGCAGTCACTAAGGCTGCGTCTGAAATCACGTACTCAAGCAGTACATACTGAATTCGAAGCAGTGTGCACTGTTTTAAAGCAGTACGCAATTCCAGGCTGCATCCGAAATGCCATACTCCCATACTAGTTAGTATGCAAATCTAGTATGCGACACGATGTAGTGCGTCCGAATACCTAGTATGTATCAGGTAGTATGTAAAAGGTTTCCAGGTGTCCTACTAGGTTGGGATAGATTTTCTAGTACGCTCCGCCAGCACACTATCTGAGCCTGACATATCCCATAATGCACTGCGAGTGAACTGAGGGCCTGTTTTATCTGTAAACCAGACGAGCTGAGGTAACATTTTTAATTACAAACGAAATTTAAAGTTAATTAAACTAAATAATTGTGTGGGAACTTAACTGGTGTGACGTCTCGGGTCAAAGGTCGTTGGTAAGATGGCGGATCGAGTGTGTCCGAGGTGGTGTACAAACTACACACTCCCATACTAGAATTGTATACTAGATTAGCGGTTAAATAGTATATACTCGCTCCAAACTAGTAGGTAGTATTCACGGTATCCACAGTATGTGAGCGACTAGTACGCACAGCCTCGGATGCACTAGATCCGCCATCTTTCCAATGTCATGTGACACATGACGTCACATCATAGGTGTTTTTTTTTTAAATCCCCAAATGTACTTTTTTAACCTTATAATGTATTTTTTTTTTACATCAGAAGAAATTATTAATATAGAAATTATTAAAATAAAAATACTTTTATGTTGCTCCT
>JAOVVF010032413.1:0-10444 GCA_028565595.1 Duopalatinus emarginatus | reverse complement strand
ACAATTCTTTGGAAGGCTGTATTTTCATGCTTGGTTGTGGTAAATCATCTAAATCACTTGATTCTCTGTGGTCTGTGTCATCAAAGCCACGTGACTCACCACGTGACTCATCACACTATGTCTTTGTTGCTGGGAGTGTAATCAGGGACTTCATATGAGTTATTTTTACTTCCCTTAAGCTCGCTGTCATCTCCAGTGGTGTTTCTGAGTGCATCAAAAGGAATTGTTATATGTAATTAGAGGCCGTTATTAACACGTTTTGTTACATGGGTTGAAACATATTTTTAGAAAGAAAATCAAGCTTTTATTTAAAAAAAAGCTGCTTGTATCTCTCTCTCTCTATATATATATATATATATATATATATATATATGTGTGTGTGTGTGTGTGTGTGTGTGTGTGCAATGGTGTAATGTAGGTAACATATGAGGATGTATTTTACAAGATTGCTCCCAAGATTGATGGAAATGGTTGATGTTGTGTCACCTTGTGGTTCCTGAAAGAGAAGCTTTCCCTCATCAAGCTCTATGTGATGTTACGTTAACCTTAACTGGAAAAAAAACACAAAAAAAAACTAACCCCCAACTAACAGAAGCATTATCCCCAGCAGACTCTGCTGCTAGAAAATAACTATGGCCTGCTGTCAAAAAGGTTAGAGAGGGAAGTAAGAATGGTTTGCTTTGATCTGTGGGAAAACATGGACTGTTCTGAGTTCAATTCAATTCAGTTTAAATTTATTTGTATTGGGCTTTTAACAAAAGCCGATGTTACAAAGCTGGTTTACAGAAATACATTCTGGATAGTATATACAGTTCTGGATATATAGTCAGCTCCATATATATATTTGAACTGCGACAATTTAACCCATTATATACCACCAGTATGACTTTCACCCCACACTTTTATCCCACACCCCACACACCAATTTTACAGGCTCACAAGTAATTGGACAAATTAGCAATTACAAATGTAGGATCAATTTTAAATAATTGGATGCAAATAATTTGCATTGCACTGGTTTGTATCATAAGGTAAATTCTCTGTATTTATATTCATGAATCTGTTGACTTTGACTTCGTGCTACATGTATCTCCAACAGAGTGTTCTTCACCCAGACCTTATTGTGTTGCTAATTGAAAACTGAAAGTCTATTCTTACACAAATCACATCTTGACGGCTTCATTTCAAACTCATTGTGGGGATGTTCAGAGGCATGATAAAAATTGGTGGTTGGTGTGGTACAGTGGCTCCCATGTGAGAGACCTGGGTTCGATTCCCAGGCTGGGCAGCCAGTCTGTGCTACACCAATAAGGGTCCATGGGCAAGACTCCTAACAGTACGTTGGCTTACCTGTAATACCAGTAACCTTGTAAGTCGCTCTGGACAAAAGCATCTGCCAAATGCTGTAAATGTAAATGTAAATAAAAATTGTGTCACTGGCCAATTTTTTAATGAACCCAACTATGAATTTAGGCAAAAAAGAAAAAAAAAGTGGCAAGGAAGAACTCCCTGTGACAATATCAAGAAGAAACCTTCAGACAAACTAGCTTCAATAAGAAACCAATTCTCATTTATGAACAGAAATATCTTTTCAGCCTAGACACTAACTGGAAGGCTGTTCTGTAACTGTGGGGATCTGTAAGAGAATTATCTGATCCTTGTTGCTGTAGCTGCTACTATTCAAGGTACCAAAAAATAGACTGCACCTTATGATAGGTGTAGGCATGGCTGTTTATAAGAGACTAGACGTCCACTCATTGTGGGGATGTTCAGAGGCATGATAAAAAAATTGTGTCACTGGCCAATTTTTTTATGAACCCAACTATGAATTTTGGCAACAAAAAAGAAGAAAAAAGTGGCAAAGAAAGAACTCCCTGTGACAATATTAAGAAGGAACCTTCAGAGGAGCCAGCCTTTATAAGGAACCAATTCTCCTTTATGAATATAAATATCTTTTCAGCCTAAACACTAATTGTAAGGCTGTTCCACAACTGTGGGGATCTGTAAGAGAAAGCTCTGATCCTTGCTACTGTAGCTGCTACTATTCAAGGTACCATAAAATAGACTGCACCTTTCGATTGGTGTAGGCATGGCTGTTTATAAAAGACTAGAAGTCCACTCAGGTACTGTACGGTGATGCGGTCATAGCTTATGGTTCTAGTACATAATGCTGCATGCGGGAAAATTTGAGCTTGTTTGTGCAACACTATGTGAACTTAAAATAAAACATTGTGTCTGTCTCAGTCTAGACTGAAATGTGAGGTGTCTACTGTGATTAAGAAGCACTACAGCCCTGGGGAAGAAACTGTTAGTGTGCCATGTTGTGCTGGTTTTGACATACCTTAGTCTTCTACCAGAGGGATCAGTCTGGAGGAGGTGATAATGAAAGGGCAGGTTTCCTTACCCTGCTGGTGTAGATCTCCTGAAAGGTTGCCAGATTACATTCAATGATCTTCTTTGGTGTTCTGATAATGCTGTGGAGTTTTGCTAGTTCTTTGGAGGTGGAGGAACCAAACCAGATGGTTATGGATGATTTGAGGATGAACTGCATGTAGAACTGCATCATCAGGGTCTGTGGCAGGGTAACTTTCTTGAGCTGTCACAAGAAGAACATTCTTTGTTGTACTTTCTTGGAAATAGAGACTTTAGGTCCCGGGATACTGGAACCCAGGATCTTGAGTGACACCGGAGCGGAAACTGCAGAGCCGTTGATGTATAGGAGGTGTGCAGGGAAGGTGGGTTGTGTCTGAAACCCACCACCATCGCTACTCTTCTTTTCTGTGTTTAGCAGCATGTGTTTGTTGGTGCACCAGCTCCTCCTTCATGTTACCAGATTCATAACCATTGGCTATGAGGCCCGCCAGTGTGGAGTCATGTGCAAATTTACAGCTGGTTGCTTGGAGACACATTCATTGGTGCAGAGGCTGAAGAGAAGAGGTGTGAGAACACAACCTTGGGGTACTCCGGTACAGAGTGTCCGGAGGTCTGAAATGTGTTTCCCTAGCCACACCTGCTGTCTCCTGTTTGTCAGGAAATCCACAATCCACTGACATGGAGTCCAGCACTGAGAGCTGGAAGAGTTTAGTTAATAGAAGCTGCGGCACAACGGTGTTAAGAGCCGAGCTAATGTCCACAAACAGAACCCTAGCATAGAACTGTCGAGATGTCGAAATGAACATTTCAATATGTACATAACATAAATCTACATGGTTCTGTTGTAATTAATTGTCTTAATGTTTGCCTGATGCTTTCAATATTTGTCACTGTAAAAACTACAAAGTCATCCCTACTACATGTTGATAATGGACATGCTTCTGTGGTGGTCTTGTGCAGTAGCTGTTTATTGGCTTGGTGGTGCATAAAGCATGCAAGAAGGGTCTGGGTTCAATTCCTTGTCTAGAGAACGCCAGTTTGCAGGTTCTTCCAGTGGCAGTGTGGCATTTCCTCCTACAGTACAAAGACATGCCATTGGGTGGCCTGGTCTAACTGTGTGTGTGAATAGTTTGGTGACCTATCCAACATGTTTCCCTACCTTATACCCAACTTCCCAAGTTCTGGGATGCAGTTCCTGAGAGCCAGAGGTAGTATAAATGTCTTAGAGAGTGAGGAGCTGAGAGATGAGATGAGTTAATGATCTGAGATAGCTCCAGACTGTGGATGTGTGTCTATATTTTCTATATTTAATCTGAATGCTACTATTAGATTAGAGTGTGAGAGCACTATTTAATGTAGAAATAAGTAATAAAGTCTCCAACAATTAATGCTTTTTGTAATAACCAGATTTGGGATTAAATCTGCAAAGGCACAGGTAAAATCAGATTACTGACGTCTGTAGATAATTAGCTAAATTATCTTGGTAGGCTTTTTTTGTAGGTACATGTTATGTTAGCATAAAGAATTAAAACATGCTGAAATTATGGTCTTTGTGTGCCACTTAGATGAGGCTGGGGCAGCCGTGGCCTAGTGGTTAGGGAATCGGTTTCGTGACAGCACCTAACTCCCCCAATTGCTCCCTGGATGCTGTGGTTTGGGTGGGTTCTGTCTGTGCTCTTTTCCACTTGTGTTTGATTGGCGAAACGCAAGTCATGTGACAGATCCTCTGTCGAAAGTCTCAACAAAACAAAACAAATCAAAGAGATCCTGCATTGGATGGATCGATAAAAATAAGTAGCGAGAACACGGGGTCATCACACCCACATATCAGACATTTCACAACAACAAAAAAAAAAGCCTGAAACCTGATTCCGCAAAGATCTAGGTGATCACAGACACACTGCCTCTTAACACCGGGCTACAACACTTTTAATATTATAACAAACCATTATTCCCAGTCACAGGTACACCATAACACCTCTTCTTCAGCTGCTGCACAAAGACACAGCAGGAAACAGATGCTTCATGAGATGCTTCACAGCATGTTCTTGGGAGGATATCAAGACCTGTGGCACACTTAAAGCAAAAGATGCTGAAGCTCCACATGTTTAACTAGGCGTTGGTTTACAATATGTACCTGCATAGCACAACACCCCTTACAGAGCAAGAGGACATGGTTCTGAGGTGTGTGTGTATGAAGCTAAGCCATATTAGAACAGCTGTAGGTACTTAGGTAAGCCACCACTATCGACTAGTAGGTCCTGGCACTTCCTGCCTCTTATGGCAAGAAGGGATATGACAGCATGACATAGTATGACTGCTATGCAAATAGTCTTTGTCAGTGCTCGGGCCTTATATGCAGTAAAATTTAATTCCATTTAACCAGGAGGTGTTCATCGCTCCTTTTCTATCACTTTATTTTCACTTGCAAGCTGAACCCAACCCAGAGCCAAAACAACTGAAAATAATCAAGATATTTTTTTTTCCCCCCTGGGACAAATAAATTCATTTGAACTTGCCAAGGTTAATAATCTTTAAATCACAAAATACATTGGAGCATCACAGCAATAATTTTTGTGACCAGTTTGTGGGACCATGTGAGTTGGCCCACACGACTCCCCAAGCAAGATCAACTCTAAGTGCGACTGAGCATCTGGATATCATCAAATATAATTCTTTTTTTTTTATTTCTATTAACATGAGTTACATTGAGGTGTCAGAAAAACTGGTCCACCAGTCTAATACTTGGTATGTCCCCCATGGGGCATGGACTTCACAGAAGCTTGCAGAAATATTCTATTGGTAGTAAACATTTCCTGCAGAACAGTCCATAATTCTGTTGTATTTCAAGGTGTAGGATTTCTGTGTTCCAAACCGTGTTGCATGGCATCCCAGATAACACTGTTCCTCTAACCATAATTTGGAGTCTCTAGACATTTGTGGTAGCACATTATCCTGCTGGAAGAGGCTAAATCCAGACATGAGCTGCAAGCTGCAAGAGATTTTTTCTGTGGTTTGACTTTTTCTTATCTCACCCCGTGTCTGTTGTGTCACTGAGCTACATAGTGGTGCCAAAACTTGGGAACAACCAGCTCAGAGAACATAGACACAGTCTAGACCTCACTCAGGTAATCCAAACACTAGTGCAACTGGATGAGTAACAGCGTTGGTTTTTGTCAGTGCTGAACATCAGAACAGTGCATAGGCAAGTTATATGCGATTCAGCAATTTGGAGCCTGTTAACCTACCCCATCTTCTCCTGTCCCATGAGCACCTGGTTCAGCTCCTTATCCCATATCCACCGCAGGATGACACTGAGGAATACCTGGAGATGTTTCAGGGTAGTGCCTTTGAGGCAACTGGGGCAGCCTATCGTTTGCCCTACTACATGCTAGCTACATGGCTGTGAGAAAGCATAACATTCTGTTCCCATGAACCCTCAATCTCTATGCCTTGAACTACGAAAAAAATCTATTAACAAAATGCTTGACAAACAAATATAATTTTAGCCTAGACGTAAAGACAGAGACTGTGTCCAAGTCCCAAACACTAATTAGAAGGCTGTTCAATAAATGTGGACTCTGTAAGAGAAGGATCTGCTCCCTGCTGTAGCCTTCATAATTCTACATATTAGCAAAGAGCCTGCACCTTTTGATTGAAGTAGATGTGGTGGATCATGAGAGACTAGACGTTCCTTCAAGTACTTTGGTGCAAGACTGTTCACTGTCTTATAGGTCAATAGTATTTTTTTATAATCAATGCAGGATCTGACTGAGAGCTAGTGCAGTATGGATAAAATTGTTTATATTTTTTTGTTTCTAGTGAGGACTCTGGCTGCTGCATTCTGGACTAACTGGAGTTATTTATGCACCTACTGGAGCATGCAGACAACACGGTATTGTATAGTATCATTATATTTCTTTCATATGTATTTCTTTCCTTAGCAATGTCTCTTAAATGGTAGAGGGCTATCCTAGTAATATTATCTACATGAGACTTAGATGAAAGATCAGAGTCAATAATCGCACCAAGATCATTTATTGCTGCATGTGATGTATCTGCAAGGCCATTAAGAAACACTATGTAATCTAAAAGCTAACTTCTAGCTGCCTGTGCACAATGCCCAGACTCCAATGAGCCCCAGTGCCAAGGGAGAATGGTCCAATCCCAGGCTTGGCACTAACCTTATTTTTCTTTTCGTCCTTCTCTTTAGAGTGCCACAGAGACCCAGCTGGAATGGGGCCCAGGCAGGTCTGATGGGTCTATGGGAATTTCCAGGCAGAGTGCCTGAGGATGGATGTTACTCAGAAATACTGAGTGAGCTGGGACATTCACCTGGAGACCAGTTGTTGCTACCAGAAAGCCAAGTGTCAGTGCCTAGCCCCTGCAACAGCCAAAGTCATGTCACAGATAACACTGACTACAGTTCCCAGAATCCCTGCTGGCCACACAAGATGGCCATGCAACAGATTGTACTGAGGACAGATTGCTCTCTGTTCCCTGAATACTAGGCATGTTTATATTTCTTTGTTTTGCACCCTTTTAAGTTTTATTTATTCCGTTTACTAGATTAACCTGTTTTGAGTTATTCTTTTGTTTTAGTTCATGCCTTTAAGCCCCCTTGTTTCAGTTGACATGTGTGGAGTATCAAAGAATTACCAAAGCAGTACTTTGTATACTATGCATTTTCTGTGTCTTCTTGCCAAGTGTTTTTGACCACAGCCTACTTTACACTTTTTGATCACAGCCTAGACCTGTTAACAGTTGTTTGTCGATCAGCTCATCCCAGGAGTAACTGGATGTAATCATGATCTCTCCACTTCCTTTGAGAATACCATGATCACTCCAGTTACAGAGGTACGTAGTCTAGGAGTTGCAATGGACGACCAACTCTCCTTCTCTGGTCATGTTGCTAACTTGGCTCAGTCATGCAGGTTTCTCCTTCACAACATTCGGAGAATTCGACCATTTCTCTCAAGGGAAGCTGCCCAGGTACTAGTCCAGTCTCTTGTCATCTCAAGACCAGACTACTGCAACTCTCTTGGCTGGTCTTTCCATGCATGCCATCAGGCCCCTGCAACTGATCCAGAATGCAGCAGCTCGACTCGTTTTCAAGCTCCTCAATATAGCCATGTCACCCCCTTGCTGCGAACCCTTCACTGGATTCCTGTAGCAGCTTGTATCAGATATAAAACCCTGATGCTGGCCTACAAAGCCAAAAACAGCCCCTCCAGCCCCCTCCTACCTGACGGCAATGGTTATGGCCAGGCGTACACCTAGAGCTCTTCGTGCTTCAAGTATGGCCCGACTTGACCCGCCATCATCCAAGACACATAGAAGGCAAACATCCAGACTCTTCTCTGTTCTGGCACCAAGGTGGTGGAATGAACTACCCCTTGATGTCCGTACAGCTGAGTCACTTGCTGCCTTGTCTAAGTCTGGTCTGAGTTCTTGAATCCTGATTTACCTTTACTGATTTCAAATGCCGTAAATGTAATCACCTGGCCTTGGCCTGAACAATATACTGATATTGGTATTTACAGTGATAAGAAATGTTTCAATATTGGTGATGAAATTTTTGCAGTATTTTGATATGTATTATTTACAGCATCTGTCACTGACAGGCGTTTATTACAGGGTGCTGTCTTCAGTTCACAGTTTTCAAGCAGAGCTGAACACAATCAGCCTCCATAGCCTGGCTACATCAGTGCGTGGAGACGTAATCACAGGCACGCAGCCAGATAGGCCAGGCTAGGCTTGGCTCCAGCGTGGGACATTTAAGATGCAAAATGCGTGCCTGTGACGGCAATACAGAAGTGACTGAACAAGCTTCCATAACAAGTGATAAAGCAGAAGACATAGTTACTAAGAGAGTTAGGTAATAATTAATGGGTATTATACAACAGTTAGTTTCAACCTTACAATCTGATTTGTTGAGAAGTGTTAGGGTTTGAATCTCTCTGTCAAGGACTTTGCCTCTCAGCCTCCGTCCTGCTTTCTCAACCGGTTGGGGAATAAGTTCTCAGACACCAGGGTGCAAGTGAACAAATTTCTGCATTATTAAAGTTGAAACAGAGTTTCTATACTGTTAGGTTTCAAATCATTGGTCAGGGTTGTTACTGGGAAGAAAGCATTCCTATTACCTTATCTCTTTGGATTGGATCTTGAGGTTAGTGAAATGCTGATTGGAGAATTATTATAAAAAGAAGAACTATGAGCATCAGTATCTAAGTTTAAGACATTAGCTCATACCCTTGTGAGCAAGTGCAAGGGCCTCAACAATAAGCATTCTAACTGGCTTTTTCATTCCAACTGTATTACTCAGATGATGCGTTGCCAAGTAATGAGTGACACGTTGCTATGTAATGAGTGACGCGATGCCAGCAAGGTTTATGCGCACAAGAAATGGATAAAATGGATGCCATTTGGTCAGACTCTGAAGCCAGCTGGGCTGTTTGATGCCAGTGCATATCATACAGAGCAGCCTACACAATGCACGGAAATGTGCAGATTAATGTATACAAATAACCTGATTACGTAAAAATATCCAATTAATAAACAAACAAACAATCTTTAGATTCATAATGATTTTTATTTTTACATTTTTTTGGACTTTAATTACATTTTCGCTATTATTAGTTGGAAGTGTTACGGCAGGCTCTGGGTTTTTTGCTGTTGCATAGCAACAACTCATTTGTTGTGGAACTACTTTTTTATTTTCAATATTACAGCATATTCAGTGTCCAATTCTGGGCTTCTTTGATTTATTTTATCTTTCTTTCTTTTTTATTATATCTTTCTTTTTATTGTAAAAAACACTCAAGATTCTGTGTTATTACAAATTATTGTTCCTAGCTAAAGCACTTTTGTTTCAATTTGTTCAACTGTTTACCAAATAATAAAAATCTGATGTAATCTGTTGTAAGTTAAAATTAATTTATAACTATTTGTAATAAAAAAAGCCCTAGAGGTTTTTGATGTGACAGTGATATCATGTTCCTTTTATGTATACGAAGGCTTTTACAAAAAAATAAGAAACTTGGCCTCTGTTGCAATTTAAAGTCAAAGTTATTTATATTGATATAGAGGTTTATGTTTGACGGGGTTGTCAAGTACTTTGTTTGTATATGAAGGCTATATGCGAATAAAAGGGAATATTGCTTTATTTGGACCATTTTTATTTTTAACATATTATATAGTTTCTGTAGGAGGAGGTTTTAAAGACTTCAATTCAATTTTCAGACCTTAATAGGTACAGATGTCCATTGCAGGGATTCTTGGCAGTTTTTCCGAGACCCTTAAATAATTTATATTGTTATTGGAATTAGATCGTATTGTCCGAAATTAAGGAATATATCGCAATATAAATTTTGACCATATCGTCCAGCACCCACCTGACCCTGTTTCTGCCTTAACTAGGATTTCTGGATTCTGTTAATTGGGTTTGTTAGGTGGGTTGACCTGCATCCAAACTCACATCTAAAACCACTGTGACTCATTAGAACCCAATGGCCATACACCTTGGTTGGAAAAAGCAGCAGCCCAGTTAATAGCTTATTTTTACTGTTCAGAAATCCATGATGATATTCATCTGTAGTGTGGACCTGAGGATATAGCTTCATATTATTCTATAAGTGGACTATGTTATGTGATATCATGAAGCTGTGTCTGTGAGTTATTATTTCTGCACAGTGTAGGAAGTTGGGATCTTGAAAGAAATCCTAACTGACCATGGTTTATGTAGCAAACATTAAGGAACTTTATGAATTATTATTAAATTATATCCATCCACAAAAGTGTTTGTTATCTACGAACAAATGTGTCTGTTGAACCCTTTAATCGGACACGTACACGTAGCTGGGTCAAACAGTTGGAAGAACTATTATTTACAAAGTTTTAGACATGATTAAATTGAGAGGACAGTCTAACATCCATTACAAATGAAATTCAGTATATTTTAGACCCGCGAGTCAAGTTTCACTTATTAAATCATTTATCACTGGACAATTTGCTTAAGGCCCAGGAGAAGAAACAAGCACTCCATAATAGTTGTTCCAAATTGACTTCATAC
>JAOVVF010032412.1:0-10447 GCA_028565595.1 Duopalatinus emarginatus | reverse complement strand
AGATAGATAGATAGATAGATAGATAGATAGATAGATAGATAGATAGATAGATAGATAGATAGATGTCTTTACCATATGTTTTTACCAAACTTTAAAACAAAACTACACCCTTGCTTTTCTGTGTCACCCAGAACATGATGGGTTTCCTTTTCTTTTTTTTTTTTTGGTGCTCAAGGTTTTATTTTCATGTCATCTCAGGAAGTTTTCCTTGTCACTATTGCCTTTGTTTTGTTCATCAGAGACAAATTAGCATTAGACAAAGTATTAACTGCAAGCTGGTAAGTAAGCGGAAGTGTCTATGGCTCTGTCTCTGTTTTCTGTATTGAAATAAAAAGAATTGTGTGCCACCTTGTGGGCCATGTAATATTACACCAATACAGGCAACTTTGGTGTAAAATACACTATCTCCCACTTCAAGTGCTTATAAGGGAATCCATTGACTTAAATTGAAATTAAAATTTTCTAATGTTATTACTTTGTATTGTTCCACTCACATTATAAACTAGGGGTTATATATAAGTCCATTCCCAGGGTGCCAAAGTCCATTACTTTGGTTATTTGTTGAGTTCCATGCTGTAAAACACCTAGCATTCATTATTCTAGCACATCTTACCAATTAAATTACGTCTAATGTATATATGTATAACTAATATGTAGAATCTAGCAGTCATGACAACTGTATTGCAGTATGAAAAAAACTAAGTGCAGGATATGTCATTTTTTCTACCCCACACAAATTGTCAAGTGTGGACTGTTTTCACAATAACTGTGTCATAGTATCTGTTAAAGAATAGTGGCATACTGGTTGACACCTTGAGTGTTGTTTAGAACCTAAAGATGGGTGGAAGTAACACCAACTACCAATCACTGTAATGGATATGAGCATTTGGGATTGAACTTAAATGTATCAGTGGCTTTTTGGAATTGGTTGGAGTCTTGTGCAATCTGGAAATATTGTAAATAAACTGTAAGTTCTGTTCAATTATTTGCATTAATTTCTAAACATTTGTGGTTTAAGTCTAGCGAGCTGTCAGTTCCTTCTTAAGTTTAGCTGCCAAAATAGCAGACACTCCTGATGTTCATACTAAAGAGGAGAGACTAACAATTAAACAAGAAGTCAGATGAACTCGCAAGATTTTAATTCACAGGTCAGAGAGAAATGAAAAAAGATGTCACTGAGGTTGAAGAACAATGTTATGTTCCTTGTGTATTAATGACATCTAGTGGACATTTGAAGACACTACAAGAAGAAGAAGAAGAAGAAGAAGAATCCATGATAAAAATACAATACACAATAAATATTTTTCTTCTCATTATCTATAAGGTTTCACATAAAAATAAATAAAATGTAGCTCAAAAAGCATATAGGTGAACTGGAAGACAAGGCAATGACTATTTAAGCAAATTAATTTACAAAAGGTACAAATTAAATGAACTTGCCTACATGGTAAGAGCTGTATTTTGTACACAATATATAGGAAGCAGCATGCTGATATCAGCAAAACAATGATGAAGGGAGGTGCTTACCTGATGACCCCTATAAAAAGGAACCACAAGGAAGTGGTTATCTGCGGAATTTGGGTGTAGGGAAGGTGCTGTTCTGTGTGCGATGCAGGTAATAACTGTAGTTAACAATCAGTTGCTGGTGGGATCTTAAGCGGCCACAGCAACATAAGGAAGATTATCATAGTTGTATGGAACGTGCTGGTTTCTGTGGGTGACCCAGATATTAGGTGCAGGATTGTCACTTTCCTGTATTATTTCACCTAGCAGTGTCTGCTCCATTGCTAGTAAAAGCACAGAGCGAGCAATAGTAACATAGTTTTCAAATTGCTCAATCATCTTGAAAGACCCATAATCACTAGTACAAAGTACATATAACCTGTACCCACACCTAAACCCAATAGAGGTGTGTGTGATTACAAATTATGACTAGATGTTGAGTCAGAAGGTAAATAATCAGATTGAGAGACACTACTATAGTAATTTTAGCTAGTACTAGCCGAATATCTTGCAAAGCAAACTTTTCATTTGTTTCTGAAATGCAATTGAGCATGTATATTTAATTGCATTTTCTTTTTTTTCTTTTTTTTTACAAGTTTGAAAAGACAATCATCAGGGTGAGACCAAGATTAATCTGACACAAATAATAAATGACACTTTATCATAAGGGATGGGGTGGTGCCACAGGTAGTGTGTGTGTAACATAGTTAACAAGATCTTGAGTTGTTGGTTCAAACCTTGCTCTGGTCTCTCTGGTGTGTATGGGTTTTCATACACCCTGTCCAGGGGATATTCCTGCCTTGCGTCCAGTTATTCCAGGTGGGCTGTGGACAAGCCGTTGTGGCAGGCTGAGTGGGTACGATACTGACTGACTGACTTTATTACAGGTATGCATGTATAAAGGAATAAAACATACACTAGTATATAGCAGGGTGTCCGGTCTTATTCAGGTGTGGGTGTAGGTTTTCAGTCCAGTCAAGTAGACGTCATGTCTGATTCCACTTGTTCAATTAGTTAAGTAGATCTTGGCTTTACAAACATACCTATGATAAAGTCAGTCAGTCATTATCTTACCCGCTTAGTCTGTCAGGGTCGTGGTTTGTCCGGAGCCCGCCTCGAATCGCTGGGTGCAGGGCAGGAATGCCCCCTGGACAGGGTGCCAATCCATCACAGGGTACCATACACATACTATTCATTCACACAGTCACATCTAGGGGCAGTTTAGCACATCCAATTTGCCTCGTAACCGGGAGGTGTGAGGAAACTGAAGAGCCATGTAAAAACCCACACAGACACAGGAAACTCATCACAGACAGAGACCAGATCAAGGTCATGCTGCAATTTATAGAAGAACCCAATACCATAGGGAAAAAGGGGTGTGTGACGTATTAAAGTCTGAGCTTTGGCCTATAGGGGTCGATACTATCCGTGGTTTCAGGACTTCACAGGGCTCTTTAACTGTATCACCAGCTGTATTGTTGGTATCAACAACCGTCATTCCTGCTTTTCATTAAGAAAAATAACATCGACCCAGTAGTACATCGTAACGTATCCGCGCTATCCCTCTATCAAGCTTGGGTTTCGTTTTACTAGCGATGAAGGAAAAACGCTGTGCGCCGCCCGGGAATCGAACCCGGGTCGCAAGAATGGGAATCTTGCATGATACCACTACACCAGCGGCGCGTTAGGCGGTGGTGTACTTACAGAGTACTTAAACACTCAGGTTAGTGCTTTGACCAGCTATCCGTGCACACGTAATAAATAGGGTTTCATGACCTAGTTAACATAGGAATGACACTTTCTGTTAATGCTCGACTACGTTCAGTAGCAACGAAAGACAGTGCTATTGGTGTCATTTAGAAATAATGAAATACTGCAAGACTTAGACTTGAACTGCTGGAATCGGCTAACGCGCTGCATACTTCAGAGGCTTAAAACAAACCCCAAGTTGAACGGAGGTAACCCCGGTGTCGTCACATCGCGCGCCACCTCAGGAGAGCCAATCAGATTCCACAAGATGGCCCCGTCTTGTTGACAACGCTGGCAACACTTCCGGTCTAATAATGAGGGCCGCACCGGCGACCGAAACCGAGAAGCGTCAGATATCCGCTGTAGTGTCCGTGACGTTCCCAGTACAGCTGCTGGTTCTTCGGTTTTGTCTGACGGTCCTGTATTAAAGTCGCCGGTAAACCTTTATTTCTTAATATTCCTGTTTGGTATCTTTTACCGGCACTGAGAAAACCTTATACGGGAAATTCAGGTGAGATGTTCCATTGTCTATCAGCATCTGTGCAGATGTGATGTGTTTGATGGGATTTTTACGTTTTGGGATGGGTTCATTCAGCCACACGCTTTAACGCCGATTGCGATCTTAGAGATTTTAACGGTCATCTCAACCGTCGCGAACAGGAATGTCTGGCATGTCTGTGTGGTTCTTACAGCTTGCCGCGTTTCTATCTGTACCACGCTAGCTAGCCATTATGAGCCGTCTGGCGCAGCAAAATCAGCAGGCTGCCATCGCTAACTTATAGATCAGGGGTACTCACTGCCTTTATAGTAATAAGAAAGGATCGGGATAGGAATGTAGTACTTGAGTACAGTGTGAATCATCATTACATAGCTGTTATAACTGCCATGATTCCTCCACAGTCTTTACAAGGCTCTCAAATCATCTAAATCCAGTGTTTGTTAATATGCAATGCTTTTCTGTCACCCTTTGTCCATGAATTATGTAAGGTCAAGCTAATACAGGTATATTTATTACATGGCCAACTAAGCGAGCTGACTCATTGACCACTGTGCTTGCACACAGAGGAATTTGACCCATCCGTGCAGTGAAATACACACACACGCACACACACACACACACACTAGGGGGTAGGAGAGGTGAGCAACCCCATCCCTGACACCTGGGGAGCAAGTAGGGGTTACGTGCCTTGCTCAAGGGCACGTCAGGCATGTCTTGTCCATGTGAGAATTGAGCCAGGGACCTTCCAATCACGTTGGGTTTTTTTACCACAAGTCTACGGCTGGCCCGGTCTATTTACATATGTATATTTATATGCAAACTAGTAAGTAGTAGATTTCCCAAAATAGTTATATAGTAGATCCTCAACGTGTCAGTAAAATAGACGTGAAAGGTACAACACATTCATTTCTTCTTTCATTCATTCATTCATTCATTCATTCATTCTCAGTCACCACTTTATTCTTTTCCTGGTTGCTGTGTAATGTCCTGTGCCCGTAACAGGAATCAGATATCAGAGCCATCACGAGACACCATATACATACACACATACAAACACATTCACACTACTTATAAATATAGCCAAGAAGAAAATTGAAAACAAACATTGAACAAAAGTATGTGAACACCTGATCATCACTTCCTTGAAAGCATACCACCGTCAAGAATATCTTTGTATGTTGAAGTATTAAAATGTCAGTTACTGGTAATAAGGAGCCCAAACCTGTTTCAGCATGACAACACCCCCCCATGCACAATGAGAGCATAAAGACATGGTGACTAAATTTATTTTCAGAACGCACATGATTGTGATATTTGGGTGTCCACCATCCTCAGGCAGTATAGTGTTTTGTTGTTGTTTTTGTTTTGTTTTTTGTTACGTTAGTGACAGAAATGAAACCTACATCTAATGCTTTGTATTGTTTAATTCTTTCCACCTATTCGTCTCAGTATACTACTATTATAACTACAGCTATTTATGTTCTTGGAGGCCTGTGTCCCACTTTAAATATAGACTCCCTCTGGATCCTGAAGTTTTGCACCAACAAAGATTTCTCTCTGCTGTGACACATTTTAACCATGCAGTTTTATATAACTACCTACATAATCATAGACTCTAGTTGGCAATCTTGCTAAACTTGAAACAGTATGATATTGTTTCCCATGAACACTGTCTTTTGGTGAACAGTGTCAGCATTACTTGCTGCTTATTAAAATTACCTGCTGCTTTTTGGCAGTGTTAATGGGTCAAGTCTGACCTGCAGTCTGTTCTTATCTGCCAGACGTTTGGTCAGAAGGGCAGTAAATGAAGATATATGGTGGTTTTTCAGGATTGGTGTAGGTCAAGTCCTTTACAATCCTATTAAAGAAGCCATAGCTGCATATTGAATACTGTGACAGAAAATTGGCAGCATCCTTAAAGCAAAGTTTTTACTGTCTTTGGCCAATTACATGTTTATATTTAATACCAGAATAAACCGTAGAGTTGTAAGGTACATTGGAAAAATCATAGTCCTGAACTGATATGGTGTAGTGGTATGCTTGTGGTTTTAATAGGCTGTTTAATGGATTATGGGGTAAAAACTAATATCACGCATGTTCATTATTTGTAAGAATGTTGTATAGCTGTTACTGTGGATCATTGAACAACAGTCCAGTTTTTACTTTGGTGCATAAAGTGGTAGAAAACGTTTATAGACTATTACCAGTTATTATTGTTATTGGTTTGTTTAACTGGTCGGTTGAACTGCAATTGGTTTCATCTAAACAGCTCAAAAATTACAGGTTCTGGTGGCTGCAGGCTTTCTCTACTTTTCATCTTTTTCGCCTGCATATGAATCCACCTTCTACGTGGGACATGCTTCATCTTCATTTATACTGCACAGTGAGATACTGATGATGTGCAAGGAGGAAACTGTAAGGAATAGGGAATCTGGTTACCAAGTGCAGGTGTAGTGAAGTGAGGCTTGAGGCTGCAGCAGCCTTTGTCTTTAGAAAGCAACCTGAAGGTCGGTGAAGAACTCTAATTAGCATGTTGTTGTCCTTCTGGCAATGAGACATCAGCCTGTAGAGGGACCTTTTTGTATACTATTGACATGATGTGAATTTGTACACAGGGTTGGTCTCTTTTTTTTTTTTTTTTTTTTTTTTTTTTTTTTTTTTTTTTTTTTTTTTTTTTTTTTTTTTTAAATATTGAGATATTAGTGGTCCATTCAGCACCATTAAAAGAACCCAAAGTCATCCTTGTAGTTATAAGTAGACCTGACCCAACTGGATTATACCTGTCATCATTGACTGATGTATAACCACTGTTATGGTGGAGAGGGTGCATTTTCCAAGGTACCAGCCAACTGTGAATTCTCACCTGTGTGTAACATTCTGCACCTATAGCTGTTAATTCGTCCTGAAGTGTTTTTCAAGAAGTCCTCATGAGAGAGAGAGATGTTTAAGGACATGTATTGAATTGTAGGCCTGTAGTCTGTCAAGGTTAAGCCTTGTGGTTTGTGGTTTATTTGTATAAATTTGCTTCTGGTTTACAAAGCATTCAGATGTTTTTCTGCATGATTTATATTAGTCCTAGCCTCATACTTCTGTTTATAAACACTGCGTAGCTAGTGTATTTGGGGGTAGAATTTATTTTCTTAAAATTTAATTATATTATAGTCTTATGCTTCCGACAGTCATCACTGCAGCACTGCATCAGGTTTATTTACAGTAATAACACGTTACTTTTTTGGCCACAGTGATTGGCTGTCAAGGTTTAAGGCTCACACTTTCCTTTATTCAATTTTGTGGTGTTGCCTAAGAATATCACCCACTTATTCCAGTTCAGTTCAGCTTGGCTTCATATGAGCATGACTGTTTGAATAACAGTGCTGCCAAAGCACATCGGCATCACAGCTGAACACACTGTATTGACTGATGAAATTATATCAGTTATTAAATTAATGACAGATTATAATAATCAATGAACAGTAATGATCAAACTTGAAAAAAAAACAAAGCACCATTTATTAAACACTATACTATTTCTATATCGGTGGGTGGGATTTAGTAGGGTGGCAATAAAGTTTGGGTGATGAGTGTTACATAATTGATAGGTAAATTGTCTCAAAATGCACACGCTGATGGAGGAATCTGTTTTATTAGGGACATCTGCCTCCCTGGTGAAACACATGCAGCCTTGTGCACAAACACTCAGCTGTATAAATACTAAAGCTATGTAGCAGCAAATGCTGTTTGAGTTTAATATAGTTTAATTCTAACATGCCATTAAGCTCTATAATGTAATTTTAAACGTCTGCCCTCGGTGCAAAAACACCATCTATTATGCATGTTCTGTGCTAGAGAACAATGAATTCACATGCAGTATTTGTACTGTTTCTTTTAGTCCTGCACGTTTCTCATTCTGTTTATTTTTAATTACTTTGCTTGCTCTTGTTAAAAGACTAAAAACCTCATGAATTTTATTGTTTCAGTAAAGCCGGTACTTGTTTACCACATCATCTAAGAAATAACGGACACATTGGGAACAGGAAGAAGAAGCAAATTGTCCGGTCTGCTGGTGAATTCATAAATGAAGACCAAGAATATTATATCTTAAATAACTCCAGAGGAGGCGACTTTGTCTCCAACGTGGCAAAAAAAACAAGAGAGGAATATTGTTGCAAGTGACAAAGAGAAGAGGAGTGAAAGAAGAGGACAGGATTAAAAGACTAAGAGACTAGAGCACACAAAAACATCTACACCGTGATCGAATCTTCCACATTCCTGCACCAGGATGAAGCTGAAGGAGGACGTGCCTCCTCTTTTCCTGCACGTCTTTCGCTCAGTGGTTTGGGTCTACTCCTTCATCACCTTCATACCCTGGTACTTTCTGTCTGGAGCAGGGACCAACCAGTCCCGTGCCAAACGCATCAAAGCACGCTCTGTAAGTTCAGCCATGCCTACTTTTGCTGAGTGTACTTTTATATGAAATGTTTAGCCTATTTCAGTTAAACCCTGGTGTGTTTTCTGTCCTTTGGGCAATTGATTTGGCTATTTGAGAACACTAAAAATAAACACTAGATGAGATCCTAGTGGAGTATGATTGCAGCAATAAAGTAATTCAGCCCTCCACTGAATCATAAGGATGGATATTGTTAGATTTCTATGACACATATTGGTACTGATACTGTTATTGACTTTTACCCTCCATTTTATACCATATACTCATTTTCTACACTAAACAATAGGAAATGATTCAGCAGTTTTGAGGGTTGTATCTAGGGTTTAGGGCTATGGTCATATGCATACATTGTGCTATATATAGATTTATGCTATGCAGGCATTTTGCTACCATACCTACCTACACCATCTGGATTTCACCATAGTGAAGGGATGTAGATCTTTCACAATAAACATGACGTCAGTTTCATGACCTTCTGTCTTTAATTCCTGTGTAATTCCATTGGCAATAGGAATATTTAGGAACATCATTTAAAAGTGCTTAAGTGTATTATGCTGCTATATATCTGAACAATGAATATCAAGCCTTAATCGTCCACCATTTTTCTTGCTTTATGGTTTAGCAAACCAAACCTAATAGCACATGAACCAAAAGCATGGTGGTTGGTGTGAAGGTGCCAACCTTTTTTTTTTTTTTTTTTTTTTTTTTTTTTTTTTGGTAGCTAAAATATCTTTACTGCTTGTAGGTAGTTAATTTCGTTGTTCATACCAAAATGTTTTATTTGCTAACTTGTCTCTTCTTTCTATCTGGTTTTTTCCATGCCCGGGGTCAGGTTACTGGGAATCCAGCAGGGTCTTACCGAGCCATCAACAGTCAAAAGCAACTTGTTTCAGAGCTCCATGGTGGAGTGGAAACTCTGGATAAAGTCTTTGAGTACGCAGTTAAACACTTTCCTCAGAGAGACTGTCTTGGTACCCGAGAGGTGCTCAGCGAGGAAGATGAAGTGCAACCCAATGGCAAGGTCTTCAAGAAGGTGAGACATGGTGACCATGCAGACACACACGATATTGTATGTTGACTCCTAGAAAAGGCTGAATCATGTAAAGACAGGAAACTGTGTAGCGGTTGAATTCTCTGTTATAAGTCATTGCAGTTAATATGTTCAGTGCAAGCAGGAAAACCTTTGACTCTTGTAATTAAGGTGTTTGGCAGTTCCCACATTTCTTGGTGAAACTTGTGACCTCTACTCGGGTTTGAGTCTAATCAAATTTCATTGTTTCCAGCTCAGGTTCTTTGAATTATTAGTGAGTCTGTTTATACTGCTGTCCTGTCTACATATGGTCATGATTGTGGCATGAACAGTGTCTGATTTCTCCCTCTTGTTTACACCAATGAAGTTGCCTATCTAAATTACCCAACAGCATCAGATGTGTTTGTTTGTGTATTTTTGTTCGCTTATTTCTCTTTCTGTATCTTTCTCTTTCTTTCTCGTTCACATCTTTTTAATAGTGTTCATAGTGCAATATTATGTGAGAACTAGATGATCTAAATGATCTGGCTAGCTGTTAAGTTCCTAATCTAAACCATTGTTAGGCACTTATTAAACTAATTATCCAGGGAAAATACATATTTCTGTTCGGCACCTTAATATAGAGCCAGTACAAATGCTGAGACAGGTCTAAATCAGTCCTCCAGATGACTAAGCATTTTGCAATCATTATAAGTTATGTTTTTGCATTTATTTACACTTTACTCATTGCCATAGGTCTAAAGGACTGTAGAAAAAGGATTTTGCACAATAAAATTGTGACGGATCCAATCAACCTGGAGTGAAAAGATCTAAACATGTTTATTAAAATTTATTTTAAGAAAAATGTCTTTGTTTAAAAGACATCAATTTAAACAAATTGATGAAATGCGATTAGATTTAAAGTCATATTGCATGTTCTCAATATCTATAAATTGATATTTGCTGTAATGAATGTTGACGATGAAGATGATTACTGCTGAATTGTGTGAAAATCTACCATCCAGCTAGGTTTTCATGATTGCCACAGTTCTCAGCTACACAACATATAGCATTATTATGCCTTCCCGTATACCTGGTTGGTGGTTGATGTGGTACAGTAGTAACATCATCCTCTCCCATCCTCTCCCATGTGAGAGAACTGTGTTCGATTCCCGGTCTGAGCAGCCAGTCTGTGCTACACCAATAAGGGTCCTTGGGCAAGACTCCTAACACTACATTG
>JAOVVF010032411.1:0-10448 GCA_028565595.1 Duopalatinus emarginatus | reverse complement strand
TCCCCTGCAGGTGCGTTCACTTTGGTGTTGGGTCCTTTGGGGATTGTAGTTCTATTGTCTGTAGTTTTGAGGCGGGCACTTTGTCGCCCTCTCGTGGCCGTGGACGTAACAGTACAAACTTTTACAGAACTTTTAAACTTTTAAGAAATTTGGTATTCATGAAAAAATTGGAAAATCATTCATTATGTGTGTAAATTCATGCATGAGAGGACTGGCTTCAGACAGTTTTACTAAATGTCATACACAGAATAGAAATATAGAATATAGAATACAGAATACAATATAGAATACAAGTATAATGTATTAATACTGGATCTCGCCTGCAGCTTCGGAGTCTGTTAGACAGTCAGCCACTGTCCAGAGTAGCAATGGAAGCACACGTCGAAGAAAATTGCTCAGACCTGGCTCTGGACCTTTGCCAGTCAATGTGGTAAGTAATGCCTCATAGGCAGATGTAGACGATTTGTTATTATGTGCAATGGATCTTACATAAACTGCAAACAGATAATTTAGAAACAAATGCATAAAATAAGCTTATACACAATAAATCTAATTATCTCTGCATAGTAAGGTTTAGCTTTAGTTAAGCCAATGCAGGGTTTTATTACCTATGTTGTTGTTTAGTTTAGCACCATATGATAGGATTATTTAGTACAATTTCTCTCTGTCTGCTAGGATTTCCTTGTTGTCACATTTTGCACCCCAGTGGCGCTTTTGTTTGGTACAATGTACTGTGTAACGTCTCTGAGATTTATCAGTTGAAAAATATTTCAATTTTTTCGGATAATGTATTTAATGTTGGTTGTCAATATTGAATTTTGCTTTTAGACATATCAGTACGCTAAGGTAAACAACACTCTATGGAAATGTATTGGGGCACACCTTAATCATTGAACTCAGTTGTTTTAGTCCCTTTGCTACATGTTTATATATATTTGCCACAGTCTCCCTTTACCAACTTTTCTGAAAGAATAAGTGATTCTAAACAGCTCAATGAATTCCAGTGTAGTACTGTAATAGGATGCCACCATTGCAACAAATCAGTTCATGACTTTTTTCACTCTTTGATATTCCACAATCAAATGTAAGTAGTATTATTAAAAAATGAAAGTGTTTAGGAATTACATCACCAAGCACAATGCTAAGTGTTGAATATAGTGGTGTGAAGCATGGTGCCATTTAACATTCTGTGAAGTGAAGAATCATGCTTCCCTATTGGTCTGGGTTTTGGCAAATGCCAGGAGAACATCACCTCCCTGACATTGTGCCAAATGTAAAGTTTGGTGGAAGAGCTGTAATGCTGTAGGGTTGCCCTATGCCCCTTGAATCCAGTGAAGGGAATTCTTAAGGCTCCAGGATACCAAGACATTTTAAACATTTGTAAGCCTTTAGCTTTGTGGAAACAGTTGGAAGGAGGTTCTTTTCTGTTCCAGCATGACTGCATGACATTCTTTACTATATGAAGAAGCATATAGTGCTCATGTATCTAACATTAAAGCTAATAGAATTTTACTAATTTTACCATTACCATACTGTTTACCACAATTATTTGCATTAACTTCACCTATGTGTGACAGTTGATAGCCTCATATTGCTGAGGTAAAATAGATACTTTTTTTTAGACAGCCAACCAAGGGCAGATATTAAAATAATTATTATACAGGGCAGTGGCTGATATGGGACATGAAGAAATGGAGAGTCATCTTGTGAGTGTTGTGGGTGATGGATGCAGCTTGAATGTACTGATAGGTAATACATACAATGTCCTTCCAACTCCGCAAAACATTGAGCAGTGTGTAGGTAATGATCCAATTTATAAGTTATGTGCTGAGAAAGTAATGTTGAAACATTTTGTCAGCATGCACGGTTAGTTTTATCGCAGGTTCTATACACATGGAGGCAGGATCAGTTGCTTAGGATGCTAGCAGGGGTACTCGATAAAAAGTACATAAAGATTAACAATATGACCATTGCTAGCAGTAGTAGGTTAATTAAGTTTGTGCTTGAGGCACAGTATAATAGAGATCGAGCACAGAGGGTAAACATTGCTAATTGAAGTAAGGCACAAGTAAAGTAGTGCAGGATTTTTATCATCTTATTTTGTATTCTTTTACTATAGTCACCTTATGCAACACCCCATTGAGAGGTGTTTTTAGTAAAGCCAACACCACCGAGCTACCACCATATCGCCCATATGACTGTGCTATTGGCCTCGTTGAGGACGCAACCTTTCCCAAAATGCACATTTATCCACTTACCTGTGATGAAGAAAGAGCCAGCACCAGTAGTGAAGGCAGTCTTGAGGGCCGTAAACGCAGATTGGCTTGTGCGAGCCAAACTAGCCGTCTTGGGGCTCCCTTGAGTCCCATCATGGTCATGGGGTTATTTCTATTTAGCTGTACTGTGTATGACCCATTTCTGTTTTGCCGTTTATGATTTTTGCCTTGCCTGTGACATTGAGTGCTCTGTGTTTTGACCCTGGACTGTCTTTTGAATATTGCCCCTTGGTATGTACCCTCTTTTGTACTGCTGCCTAATATTGCCTTTCGTTGCCGACCTAGCCTGTTTACGTCGGTGCATAATGATTTTCATAAACAACACTAGGCAGTATAAAATAACTAACCCGCAGAGAAGTAAAATATTACTTAATTATTAGTACGTTATATTATTATATAATATGTATTAATATATTATATAATGGTATAATATATATTAATATTATTAGAATTAAAATAGTAATATTTTATTATTATACCTGTAATCTTTCAGAGACGGATCATACAGATGTCTATGGAGGCGAACATGCTTGTCTGTTTTACATGAAACGAAGCTCACATACTGAGCTCCAACTCCAACTAACACAAATCGACACTCACCCTGGGGCCTCTTACAGTGCTTCAAGCATAAACTAAAGGTTCACATTGCTTGGTCTGCCACTTTGTCATTCCAGTTTTAAAGCCTTTCTCTTCTGTCCAGCAGAGAGCAAGTCACATGGACCAGATCTGTTTTACCATCGCCATATCTCAGCAATCTTTAGCATTACAACAGCATTTTGAAGTGGTCTTGTAAACATTTATATTTGCAGTTAATTAGTTGTTAATATTTTATTATCATATATGTTTGGTGTTAAAAAAAATGTTGGCACATTACGTGATAAAAAGCATTTGACGATAATTGGCATGATATCATCATGGGATTTTAATTATCACAAAATGCGATAATATTGTTTATCATCCCAAGGCTAGCGTATATCATCTTCTGTGTGCATTTGAAAAAAAACTGCATGCACGTATCTGACCAATCAGCTCACTGCCCACTGATCAGCCAATCAGGGGACAAAATATTCTAGTGCATACTATTTACTTTATTTTTCTTAGAAGAAAGAGTTAAGCAGCACAGTGTGTGTGTGTGTGTGTGTGCATTAAGAAATGAAATAGCTGAAAAGTAAAAGAAATCTTGAAGTGCAAAAAGAGACATTTTTGTGAGATATTCTATTCCTGCATTCTAATTTCTAATCCACTCTGTCAAGTGTCATACTGGTGCTAAAATCCAGGTGCTTAAGGAAGATCCGCTGTCATGGAGTCCTTGCTGACAGCCACAAAATAAAAGATTCTCCTTAAGCTGTGCATGGAGCACAAAGACACATCACATTGTCCAAAATGGAACAGCAGGACAACCCAGAAACATTTATTCACCCCTGCAAATGTCCAATGAAAGTGTGGAGCTGCCCAGATTCACAGTTGGTTACCCAGTTGGGTTCAGCCATACCCCTTAACCAGCCATCCTGGTCTCAACAGTTAACAGTTAGGGACAATTCTGTGTGAAAAAGCCACTGTGGTCTCTAAATTTTAAACTTATTTAATGCACCGCCTGTTACCTGTTGTGGAAAATAGCACTGGACACCGGTCAAAATTTCTATTCCATACCCAGGACCAAAATTCAGTTGAGTCTGTAAATAGCTAGTACTAATGTGGGTTTGTGCCAAATTATCACCAGCCCACTGACTCATCTTACTGAAAAGGGAATGCCAGATCTAGAGGCATGCAAACAGACTTTTGTTCACTAAAAGCTGCACTCTGTAATGAGCCGCTCTTATATTCTCCTGCCTTTTCCTCCCCTTTGTTTTGCAGACTGAAACATTAAACAGAGGGCTAAGAGCTGTGTTATCCAAAGGTTGTCCTCACCCTTCATTTTTTTAAGATGAGCCTTTGTTTGGACCACTCCTACTCCAGTGGCACATTAATCACTTGTTGGCACCTGGCATGTCAGGCATTTAAGTGTGATATGGTCCACAGGTCAGTTGTTGCAGATGGCTATGGCATAAACAAACATGCATACCTCAACTTTTATGCATTACATTAATGACACTGGTTGTTTGCTATTTAGTCAATGCACTAATATTAACTTATGGATTGTTACACCCCTACTAAATACTTACTTGAATTATACTTAAGTGCTCAAGAGGTCTCAAAAGCTATGTTAGTTTGGTTGGGGATAAGGTGACAGGTGTTAGAATACCAGTCAATAATCCTGAGGATGATTGTGAGCATGGTAGTGCAATGATTAAAATCAGAATATTATGAGCTCAAATCCCAGCACTGCTAAGCTACTATGCTGGGCCCTTGTTCCTCAATTGCTTAGTTGTATGAATGCAATTAACATAAAGGGCTCTGGATATGGATGTCTGCCTTTCTACTCCTTTCTCCTTTTGGGTGTGTCCTAAGACTTTAACCGATTTTATGAAATTCACTCTCAAGCTTTATGCACATACTATACTAAGTTTTCTTAATATGACCTATGCCTGTGATATACTTTATATTTTACAGCAGACTCAAATTCAAATGAATTCAAACAAATGCACAAAATCTCAGAATGAAACATAGTGGGCAATAACCAGCCTATATAATATTGCCTGGTACTGAAAGTGACCTGTGGTAGTGAACATGATAGTTTTTAACTTGTCCTCATCCCTTATGTAAGTCAGGTTGTAGGTGTTATAATGGTTGAGATTTCTTAAAGATCTTACCTTCTTTTACTTGTACAGTGGAGGCAAATCCTAGCCACAAAGTTAACAAGATGGGTTCTGCCTTGTTTGCTGAGTGTTAATGGTAAAATAGTGCTAGAGTTGGCGCTAGTTTTATGGGCTCTGAGCAAGTTGTCTCATGGATAGCATGCTGGATGAATTGGCTAACAACAACAAATCATCCATGCCAGCTAGCTCTATTTATAATGCATTAATAAGGCCTAGTACTCATCCTCATTCATTTCTTCAATCCACTCTCAGCAACCAGAGTATTAAATCAAATGTATTAGTGGTTTGTTTACATGTATCAAAGCCAGTAGTATTTCACTGTATGTTGTCATTTCAAAGTGGTCAAACACAAAGTTGATTAAAAGTATGACTAACCCATGTCACTGCTCTTCTGGTAAGCTGGGTGAGTGCCTGGAAAAATGTGCAGGAGCATTATCAGAACATGATATGTTTTGTATAATGCAAGAGGAATGTGTTGTTGGTTCACCTTCAGGTTAGTGGAAGTGATTGCAATACTCATGCTGAGCAAATGACCTATGAGAAATGAATTATCCTGTTGGTGTGTTCTTAACTCCAGGGGGTGATAATCAAAGGTCATCTTCATTTAAGAAAGTGATATGTTGGTATGACCATTACTGGCCAGCAATAATTACTGATGGAATGAAATCAAATGGCTTTGTTTCATTAAAAAAAAAAATATGTGGACAGGGTTGGAGTTACATATTATATATTATATATTATATATTATATCTTTGGAATGTCTGGGTCGTGGCATTTCTTCGGTTTTTAAAAATCATTCTGCCGTCCCATTTCCGCAAAATCCTTTTTGCTGTGAGGCAATAACTGTACCAATGTGCCACCCTTCGGCCACTTTATTCCTTATAAAAATGTTTTTTTTTTTGGATTGCCAGAAGTTGCAATAGCTTTGTATTTAATTTTCATTTTACTACTTTAAAAGGAAGAGAAAGGGGCTGATTCTTAGTGAACAAAAAAGAAAAAAAAAGATGACATTCATGACAAAGATGCAAATTTGCATGAAGAAAATATCATCCTAGTTCTACCCATGATGGCTCAATGGAAATTGAGTTTATCTTTATGTCTTGGCCAGTTCATTTTGTGATGCTGTGATGTAATCACTCACAATTGCTAAATGCATCACACAGTCAAACTCTAGTTCCAAGAATTCCCAGCAGTATACTGACATGGCAGTCTTCTGCAAATGTCTGTGCCTGTTTACATAACAACTATCAAAATCCCTTTAAGTTGATTACATCTATTCCCACAGTGAAAGCTGCAGCCCTTCCTGCTTTGCTTTTGTGTATGATAATAAGCCAAACGGCCTTCCGCAAACACAAGAAGATAAACAAAACACAGGAGATTCAAAAACCGAGATCATACAAGCATGAATACAACACAGCAGGAATATCATAAGTATTAAACCCAGTCTAACAAGCCCCAACTAAAGGCTCCCCTTCCGCCTTTCCACTGCATTCATCTTTAGGTGGCTTGTTCTGTCAAGATTATGTGAGTGTATATATAAGAACTCACAATAGCAGGGTTTAGGATGCCAGTGAGGGAAAGTCTTTTACAGAAACAGAAAACACAAATCGTCCAAAACATATAACATAAACCAAAACTGAAACAAGGCACATAATTCCTTAGTGTGAAAATAGTCCAAAATACTAAGTCTGTAAATCACAAACTCAAGAACATGAAAAAAAACACAGGAGATTAAAAACCAAGTATTACATGCAGTCTACCGACTTGCAACTAAAAGCTTCAGTGCAGGGCTTTAATAGTCTTATTTATAAACCTGGAAATGCAGCTCAGGTGCGCACCAGGCACCACAGACTGGGGAGGGGCGTTAAAAGCCTCACATGACCTCTTGGCGTTGTCGGGAACAGGAGTCCTCACAAATACATCTGACTTTGTATATATAGCATGTACAGAATTTATGGCAATTGTAAAAATTTACAGTATACATAAACATTCCCCAGTGTTGAGTAGACTATGCAGACACCCTTTTCAAATACTGACTAGAAGCCTAATAGCCCATATTACAGCAAATGTAAAAGGGCAAATGGTAAGATGTTTTCTAGTGCAATTGAATTTTTTATAGAAACATGATTGAATTTTTATAGAATCTTCTAGCCAAAATTTTTGTAAATATTTTTTTAATTGGACCCAACATCTTAAGGATCATTAACTTTTTGAAGACTCAGTGTAATAATTGGCTTATTCATTGTGGGGGGAATATTTGTAAACCTTTGCAGAAGTAGAGAGTAGTTTATCAGATTTTTTTGTATAATTCGTTCCAGAGCCTGTCAGAACCAAATGTTTTACCACATTTTAGAGACTTTATAGGATTTAGAAATTTCTTCGGTTGTGATTTCAGCACCAAGATTATCAGGCTCATCCTGATTTAATGTGGGTAGTGTACAGTTCACAAAAAATCTTCCACTGACTTGAGATCTGCATTTGTTTTGGAAGCATATAGATAAGTGGTTTATCAAACTTTTTTATTCAAAACTTTTTTGTTTTAGTTATAGAAGTAATAAAAAACTGATCCAAAACACAATTAAAGTCACCCCCAAATATTAAGTTACAGTTAGAAATATTAGGAATCTTGTCTTTCACTTTCTGAAAAAATTGGGGGAAGTTTTAGTTTTGCCTGTATACAGTTAGCAAAGTTTCAGGTGTAGATTGCAATTTCTCAAGTGAAAACGATACTGTGTATCTACCTTCTTTCTCTGCAATAGTTCCATAGTGTTTAAATAGGACTCCTTTACGTACTAAAATTGCTATGCCGCTGGCTTTGGCTGGGAAAGAACAATGATATAATTGCCCAACCCAATTACACTGAAACCTAATATGGGAATCTTGTTTGAGATGGGTTTCTTGCAAAAATATCTTCCTCAGTGCTGTCCTTTTTCCTGGCTTATTTTGGGGGTATTTTTATCAGCCTGCCAAAACACTTCCAGTCTTCCAGTGACACAAAATCACTTAATAGCCAATTTTACACTGATAACGCCAGGTCAGCGTTAAATGAAATTTTAAGAGAAATGAGTGGGAACTACCCAAATTGCGTGTTTCGTTTTGCACCCCCCCCCCTTTTTTTTTTTTTTTGAAAGCATTGAGGGCCACATTTTGTTTTCCATTCACCGTCTTGTCTGTTTTTGGACTTTATCCCTTTAGACTGTTTCATCTCCACAGTTGTGTCATCCAGAAATTTAAGAATGGGGGGAGTGCAGTCATGGATGTATAGTGTATGTAGTGGAGTGCTTGGTCAATGATGTAATGTGTTGCGTTTCCACAACGTGTTTCATTTTGTCCGCTTCAGGCTTCTGTATTGTGCAGAGTGGAGTGTGTGAGAGCCTTGGTCTGAATAAACACGCAGTTCACCTTAGTCTGTCTCCATGTCCATGATTTTACAAATAACAAGGCTCCAACCTGCAAAGCTGATCGGGCAACAGCAATAAGAAACAGCTGGAGCGGAATTCATGAAGAGTACTGTTTGTCATTAGTCAAGTCCATGCCTCAGAGAATTCAAGCTGTTATAAAAGCCAGAGGTGGTGCAACAAACTACTAATGGTGCAGTGCTTTTCTCATGATTCCATAATATTTTCCTTAGGATTGAGTGATTCCATATATTTTTGATCTACTTGATCTAAGAAAATATTTCTGACTGACAGAACATACTCCAAGCAAAAAACCTGCCTGGGAAATGACCTGATATTGACAGACGTTTTAAAACACTGTCTGTTTATTAGTTGAGTTTGCATAGGCACATTATTTATTTTATAAAATAGTTTGCACATATACACTGAAGTGCCACAGAAACTGGTACAGCCTATGCAAAATACATACAAGAGTTGAACATGTCATTTAAAATGCTAAATCATCAGCAGCCTGAAAGAAAACTCTACAGATGAGAACAGACTCGCTGAAACATGCAGATGAAGATGGTACAAAGACTAATTTTCAGCTGTCTGTGACCCATGGATATCATCAAATGTTGAGTTTCCTCCACTGAGATGCCTTGACCTGGCCTTCAGTTGCTGGTTTTTGCAGGTTTCAGTCATGTCTTCAGTATGTGAAAACTGTTTTGTGTGCTGTAATTTAGTGTGCTTTGTCATGTAACGCTTTTCTCTCCTTACGTTTCCCATCATTCGTCAATTGTCTAACTAAATAAATGCCAGTAATTCCTAAACGGATAATGTCATTATTTTGTTAAACCTGTGGAATTAAAGCTAAAAATCTACAGTTTATTTCATTTGGTTTGGACCCTAATGAAATGAAAGTTTATTTATTTGTTTGTTTATGTTTGGGAAATATAATACATTAAATTAATTAAATTCCTAATTCCTAAATTTCTAAATTAAAAAAGCACCCGTCATAAGAAACATAGACAAATGTACTGTGGATTAATTCTTCTTATTATTATTATGGATCAGGTGCAGGATCACTATGTGCGTGCTGAAGGAATCTGCTTTCGGCTGCTGAATCGGTTCGTCTCGCAGTTTATCATTTTATCATGCACAGTGAGTCCGCGCTCTCGGTTTCTGCTTGCTGTAGCTTTACCCTGAGGAAGCATAACGGGTTTGGATCTATGAAGTTATTGCCTATTTACTTCTTTTAAAAAGGAAATAACTTTCGTCGATTCGACGACATACTAACAAGGATGATGACGGTAAGGACGTCTGCTTTGAGTTGTAGCTGCGAAGGCGGCTCTTTTACCGCGGATTTCCTCACTGTCTGAGAGAAATGATATATCATGGGCTGTACATATGTCTCTGTGAATAATATATCCTCATGCAGTGCACCATGACCTTGAAGACGTGCTCTTCATATTCTTACCGAGTTTATAATAACGTCGTTCCTTTCCCTATGTTAGGCGAATACCACTACTGCTTCAGCATCGCTAGAGAAATGTGAAGGACGCTGTCACATCCATGACGCGCCTGCCTGGCACGTCGCTCAGTGTTTTGTCGTTCATGTCTAAACATTAATGTGTAATTTGTCTTTTTTATCTGTTGTTTCCGTTTTGTCGTATTTTGCTCCTGTATCAAGGTCATGTATGCTTTGATTACTTCTGTCGTGGTGTGATGGTGTCGTCTGCGTTTAATGCAAGTCAATTATATTATAACATTTATATCTACAGAAAACATATTTGTAGTGAATGTCTAATAAACGTAGGCTAATATCTCCTTATAGACAGTGGTTCCTTCCGGAGGAGCTAGTCATATGACTAGTCATATTAATATGCAGTGATAGTTACAAATATCGCTCAGAGAACACTTCATCAGATGCCATAATATGCTGCATCTTTTGGGATATTTCATTTGAATAATGTACAGAACATGTGTAAAGAACATATCAGCAGGTAAAATAAAACAAAACAAAAAAAAAACATTTT
>JAOVVF010032410.1:0-10449 GCA_028565595.1 Duopalatinus emarginatus | reverse complement strand
TCATGGTTTATACATCTCTTCATTATGGTGTATTGTAGACTGTCCATGTCCATGGTGGGTCAGATGAGACTGTAAGAAGATAAGGGGGGGGGGGCACAGTGGATTTCGCAGAACAAATAAAACAATATTTTTTTATATATACATTTGAGATAGGTCTAGAAAACACTGAGTGGTGACTCTTCATAGTGAATGTCATTATTTTCAGTCAGCAGCAGAGAGCAGCAGTGTAAAGCATTGATTTACTTGTATACACCCTTTGTGGTTCTTCAGGATCTCTGGATTTGGTACAGATTTTCCCCCTCAGCATAGCACGCTTATAATGCACCATGATCTCCTATATACAAAACGTAAATTTATCTCTTCAGTATTTCTTAAATTCTTTCTTTAAATTATTAAATAAGGCTTAATTGTGATTACTAATTTCATCACAGAATTTCCATAATGAAATTAAGTCCAAGTTGTCGGGTGCCAGTATTATCACGATCAAACCCAGATCAACTTGATTTTCTCATTACTAGACTATATTAGGTTACTGATTGATTGATTGATTGATTGATTGATTGGTTGATTGGTTGATTAATTGATTGATTTTTAGGTGCTGTTTATAAAAAATGTATGCAAGAAAACTTTGTAACACTTATTATAGGCTGCTTTGTAACTTTGTAACACAATTCTAGGCTGCTAATTACAAGGTAATTACTTGGTAAGTATGGTGTGCGATAAAATAAGTAAAGGGTATGTTCCTAGAAGTATGTGGTTATTACCAGGTCTTTTACATGCATTTTTATTTTCTAAACATAATTATACATTACAAAAATTACTTAAAACTATGATAGTAGAAATAAGTGATTTTTTTTTTTAAATCTACATTTAATGTTGGGAAATGTCGATATATATATTTATATATGAATATATATACTGGACACTTTGAGATATTAGGATAACTGAATTTATGAGCTATATGTTTACTAATAAAGTAAGCAAGAGTGTATTTCTATTGTTTTCAACTAGATTTTATGTTTATATGTTGCATTGGTTGTAAACATGATAGTTGATGTTCTACTTAATATACTGACTGTTCTGTTTAGAATGTTGTGCTGTCTTTCAGCTGTGGAGCAATGTACAAAGAGCAGTACAGAACATCTACTGATGCCTATTTACAGCTCAGCTATATAAAGTATATGGAATTTTTATTGCCTACAGCTATATACTGGACTGTATGCACTGTGGCAGTGCACTGTGTTTCCTACAGGTGTACTAGAGGTCACGGATCATCTGCTATATCTCTCAGCTGCTTCTTTCTTAAATGTGAGATCCTGTCTCTCCATTGTTCATTATTGGATGTAGCTGTGTAGCTATGCATCATTATTATCTACACTATTCATCACTTCTGCTCTGTTATTATTATTTTGGTGGTTGGCCATTTTCAGTGCAGCAGTGACACTGACATGTTAGTTTCATGGTTGTGTGTGTGTGTGTGTGTGTGTGTGTGCACAGCACTGGTATAATTGTAACGTCATGTAAGTTGTAAGTTATGATTTTTTAAACACTGTATTGCCCACATAATTAGAACTTAATTAGAATGCAATTGAACAGGTTGTTACATGTTGTAGGGTTACAGATAGAGACTACATATTTCTGTTACTCTAGAACAAGTTTTGTATGCAGTGACCTATTTATCCATTCCACCTATTGGTGATGGCATTCTTGCAGTTGCCAGAGTAAATCAGGTGTATTTTAATCCAGCACAGGTTCATAACTGCAGTAGTAAAAACTGGTTACTTTGCACCGGATGTCCTTTCGGTAATTACCCTCCCATTAATTGGATTTAGAATTGGCACTGCACTCTGCAGTCGCTGGGTTGGCTCAGTGGCAAAGAGTTAAAGACCTTGCTCAAGGCCCCAGCCAGCAGGTCAGTGTTGCTCACCCCTATCCAATAAGCAACCCAGCATCCTATGCTACTGAAGCACCACTATATACCACTATAAGAGATCACTAATTATTATGACAACTTGTAGTAATAGGTTGCGATTTCCAGCACTGTAAAGCTCTACTCTAAGAATCAGTGCTCTAGATCATTAACAGTAGCCTCTTTGTGAACATGGGATGATTTATATTTCTCAACCCAGCAAAGTCACTGATGTGTTCTCAGCAACACTGCTGCACCTTGTTCTTGTAAATGTTGTGTGTAGTCAAGCTACACAGCCTGGAAGATTCCATTCAGAGTACTGTTAATGTGTATAGGACTACAGTATCATAGGTAAATACAAGTGAAAACTTTGATTGAATAAAATTTTTATGATACTAGAAAAATAAAATTCTTATAAAAACTTGCTGTTTAACGTTTTTTTTTTTTTAGTAATTCTTGTATTTTATTAAATGTTTTTGTTACACTGGTTGTTTAACAATACAATGGAGGTTTTTTTTGTTTTTTTTGCTGAATGTATGAAAAAACCCTTTGTGGTTTTTCTGTTGATGCATCAGTCTTACTCTGAGGCATTGAAGGAGAGCTTACGTCCTTCACACCTTGCTCACTCAGTATGGGTTTTTTTGACCTGCTTTTTATGCTTATACTGCTGATGTGACATTTTAACAGGAACCCTTTCACAAAACAAAACAAAACATGGAGGACACATGTCCAAGAGATGTGAAGGCAGGTCACACACAATACTGTGTTTAATATGAAAACCTAGTCCTTAACAGACATTTATAAAGCTATAATCTATAATTATTGCAAAAAATAATGAATAATATACTATACATATGGGGTGCTATGGCATATTCCCTATTTGTTATCAATACAAAATTATCCAAAACCTCTTTAATAAAGGAGCCGAAGTGTAAAGATACAGAGTTAGCAACCCTCTGTCCATCTAAAAAAAAATCTAGCTATCAAAATATAATCAGAGAAGCACAGCCCTTATGAGAAGCAGTTTAGACTGATAATGTGTTACAGAGATATACTGCAGGCCATGTTGCCACTACAGCAGTTCTGTCACAGACCAGGGCTCACATTTACTTTCAGTGAATTCTAAAAAATATTCATATTCATATTCAATATTTTAAAAAGCAACCTTAAACACAGGGGACACTGCAAATTGTCTACTGGCTAATAGAGATCATCCATGAGCCAGATCATTCAGTTAGTTCTCGTTTCAAGTTATTTTGGAACCTTAAAAGAAGGAGGTGGAATTAATCTAAGAAACCTACATAGCTTCTTAAACTTGATTTGTGACCAGAGATCTTAAAATTAATTTTCCAGTTGAAACACATGGCGATTCCTTTGCTTTTACAGAAATGGAGTGAAATTCTGCATCTTGCTGTGATGCTCATACAAGCAACTCCAGTAGTGCAAACTGGTGGATGTTGTACCTCCAGCTGTACAAGGATGGCTGAACACTGGAAAAAGAAGTACAGTTGCACATTTTAAAGTTGCATTTACTTAAAATTATGTATTCATTTTCTACACATGAACACAAATACATCCTTGAACATAACTTTAATATGTACAACCAATTTTCTTTTAATGAATGCTCAGGTGTTGACAGTGAGATCGTAAAGACATGTCTGATTGTGAATAGACAGTAGTGCACTTGAGGCCCCTAATACATGCAAGACAAAACATTTTCACCAACAGGGGAAGATCATAGCTAGTGTAGACCAATATCACCACAGTGCTGCTTTGTCAACCACTGACCACAAAATCACAAGTAATATTGAGCAGGCAAGTTCTAGAAATAGGCAAATGCACACTTTGTCTTAAGAGATGTCTACATATTGGGCCTTTGCAGTGGAACTGTAAATTGGCAATTGAGGTTGTTCAGTTAATATGGAGCTTCTGCAAACACTGTAAGTCAATCTAAAATCAGCCACAATCCACTAAGTAATTCATACAGTGGACAGAGACAGATTCCTTGGAATGTATCTGATCTTCACACACTACAACAATCCTACGATGGATCAATAAACAGTTTGTGCAACTTGCTGACATAAAGTGAATTTAACATATTTACTGGCTATCTTTATGTCACTACACTGTGGCTGAAGACAGAATTTTTGCCAACAGAAATTGCACAGCAAAACTCCACAATTTCCAACTTGTACTGCAACCCTTAACTTAATCATAGAACTATAATAACATGCAAAACTATCCATTTTAACATGCAATATTTAACTGACAATTTTACAACAAAAATTACAACAATAAGTTTTGTGATATTTTATAATGTGGTGTTTTTAACATGTTCAAGAAATATGGTTCCACAGTCCAAAAGTAACAACTTTGCTTTATTCCTTATTGAAATCTAGACTAGTAAGGTATTACAGAACAAAATTTTACAAAGCCACATAATATATACATGTTCAGATATGTCTGGATTATATCCGTCCATCCATTTATACATCCAACCATCAATTCATCTGATCATTCGTTCATCTTCTACAACCATTTTCCACAGTAGGGTCACAGTAGATGCTCATGGGGCAATGTAGTTCACACAATCCCCCTACTGGCATGTTTTAGAGGTAGGAAACAGAAACTGACCTATAAGTGGGGCAAATACAGTCTTGTTATCACAACTGAAATATAGAACAACTATAATTCAGTGGAAGAAACTATGTTTCCTGGCAGTGGGTGAATCCAAAGCTATAGTATAAATTTTTTATCTAAATATATTTTTTGAGATGCAAAACTTAAAATCTGGTTCCAGGTAATTTCCAACCAATATTTTAACCTGAACAACCCATTGTATGTTTTAGGATAAAAAATTTAAACTGAACATATACTGACTGGGAAAAGTGCTCTAATTACATCCATGCAAACATTTATGCTGTCCAAAAAAGCTGTCAGTGCTGACATGGGTGGAATAGCATAACAGGGGACGTGACATTCTTAAGCGATAATGAAAAACCGACAAAAAAGAGATACACTGCTGCCTCAAGCCTTAATCAGGCCAAACTATATCTGACCCATGAATTCAAAGGAATTCATTAGACATGTGAAATGTCCATGCAGAAAAAGGCAACAATAAACAAACAAAAATTTAGAAACAAGAGCACAAAAAGCCTCTGAGAAGCATTATAAAACAGGCTCCACCATCTGAACACACATTACTCATAAGATGCATACTAATGTGTTAAACATTTGAGAAACCCCCAAATGAAATCTCATTAAAATGTCTTTTGAGGTTGGTTTCATTAAGTGTAACAGTGACAGGTTTGTCTATGTCTTTGTCAGAATAAGAAAATTCATGTTCTTTGACTGTGTCAGGAAACCCCCAGGAAACAGAGTTTAATGAAAATGCAGATTGTTTATTCAACAAATTCATGCAAAGAGTCCTCAAACACCAGGCAATACTGTAAACCAGAACAGACAAGGTCATGAGATTAGCAAATACACTGATAATTAAAAGAAAAATGGCAATGTTGGAACCAGATAAATCAAAACAAGAATAATGACTTGGTAAGTCAGGTGATGAGTGTTATACCACAATGGCTGTTAGTTCTCTGTCATGAGGCTGTGATTGTGTGCAGGTCTGTTTAATCTGAAGTCTGAGGACATTAATATATACATTGATGGGTATGTCCAGGGAATTAAAGGTCATGGTGGCCATGATTATAGAGTGTGGTGTGTTCTAGGAAATGAGATCCTGGTTGGAATCCTGCGTTTCTGTTTCTTGCTTTCTCATTAACATATTGAACAGCAATTGAATTTTGTATACTTACATTCACTTCAGTTTCTGATGGCAATGTATGTATACAAACAATCTTCAGTCCCAAAAGCTACCAAATGTTAGTGTACATACAGGACCTGATATCTATCTATCTTCTTAAGATAGGCTTCAGATCCACTGCCACACTGACCAGTATAAAGCATTTCATAAAGATGAATGAATTGATATGCATTAGGGATGTAAGTAAATAAAAAACAGTTATAATATAAAGTTCCTTTTAAATTAGCTCTGATTGCTATGTTAAAAGCACAAAGAGCCAAGTCTAACTGTATAGACTGTAGCATTAGCAGAAACAGTCCACAATTAAGTTTCGAAACTGACAACCATCAGTATGTGTAGAAATTGTTTCCATCTAACAAACTATTTTTATTTCAAACTATTGCGCTACTGGACTTTTATGTAGCACACACACAGTGAAATTTACATTCAATATCAGCACTGTAGTGATGTCACTTGTCCAATCAAATTAGTGGACCACAACTATTTTGTAAATGTAAAGTTTTATGACTTTTCATGAAGCAGGTTTGTGTTGCGGTTAATTGTTGATTTTGACATGTTTATGATGAAAAATACTTTTGGATATGATTTTTTGAAATTACAATTCATACTTTAATAATAATATGACAAAATTATGTTCTGAAATTCATCATCAAGTGTGCTGAAAACTTGCCTAATTTGTAAATGAATAATTAAAAGCATAGCAATGAAGCTTTACAAATACAGACCTAAATCATAAAAAAAAATCCTTTACATGTTAAATGTTTACTACTTTGGTCAATAATGTGTACAATAAAACATACAGAGTAAACAAATAATAAAAGTGATGAGAAGCACAGCTGATCTTATGATGGCGAGAAGGACGAAAACCTCATTCTGATTATCTGAAAAAAAATAAAAAATAAATAAAAAATCATCAAATAAGTAATTCATCTCATGCATTAAGATTTAAGAAAGTGGTTTTACCTTCGATATTCATCTTGGTTCCATTCCCAAACAGTATCTCTCCACATGCAGCAACAGCACAGTAATACGTTCCAGCCTCAGAGAGGCTCAGATTGTTGGGGAGCTTGTAAACACATGTCTGTGTAGGTGAAGAAGCACTGAAACTCTGCTCACACTGATTACTGCTTTGAGTGTAAATAAGTCCAGATTGAGACTCTCCTGAGCCGTATTTGAACCAGTACACTCTGTGATCTTCTACACAGCGATTAGTGACGACTGTACACTGAGTCACAAAGTCTCCGAATGTAACCATCTGAACCTTTTCCTGCTGGTTAATTGTTGACTTATCTGATAAAACACAAACAGAATTAATTCAGGTCATAGGACACTATACAGTCTTCAGTAGATATAGTACATCAACACAAACAGCTATTAAATGATGAGACTTTATTATTATGACTGTTATATGATTATTATAAATGTGATTCAGACTCAGCAGGTGCATTTATAAATAACAAATCAACATGCTTTGATTATTATTAGTTAAAGCTTCTTACCTTTCACAATTAGAACAGTTCCTTGTCCAAACATTATATCATAAAGAAATGTGACAGCGCAGTAGTAAGTGGCAGAGTCTGACATTTGTACATTTGAGATGCTGAGATTAAAAGTGAAAGTTCCAATTTTTGCATTAAAGCGGGTGTTCTTTTCAAATTCATTATAAAACTTTGCCGGTTGAAGCTGATATGATGTAGCGATGACATGAGGCTTCTGTCCAAGCTTTTGTCTGAACCATATAATAGTGGTTATTCTTTGTTTTGTGTATCGACACTCTAGATTAATGCTGCCTCCAACTTCAGCAGTTCTTAGTGGCTCCTGCAAAGCATCATCTTCACTGTATGAAAGACCTAGAAGTTAAAGAAATAAAACACATAAAATCCTAAAATCAAAACACATCTATATTGATTACGGTTTTACATTTTTGACAGTAAAATCTAAGCTCTAACTCTACTTACCGATGGATGTGCACAGCAGAAGTAAATAATATAAAATCATTTTCTACTAGATTAACTCAGGTAAAAAGCTGAAGTGAAAAAAAGCCCAAACTATCATCCACTAATAGAGTGAGGCTAAAATAGGCACAAGAAATCATTCACAAAGCAAGACTTTTCTGCTCAAAACAACTAATGTCACTAACTAAACACCCAGTGTCTACTTTCACAACTGTAAAAGGCTGTGAAAAGCATCGTGCTACAGAATAACGCCTCCATAATATTATGCAGGAAGAGACTGGCTGACAAAAATCTGTATTCAAATAGGCTGCTGCATACCAAAAGGTGACATGCACACGTATTGGCACCCCTGGTAAAAATGAGAAAAAATATAGAGTTACATTTTATATAAAAAAATAAATAAATAAAAAGCTTGGTTTAACTTTTAATGGAAATTTTTTTTTTTCTGAGAAAATAAATCTACTCAATCTAACCACAAATTTAAAGGTTAAATGCTACTGGGACATATTGGGCACTTATTTTGTGGTTAGATGACAGAAAAAGTCTTCTTTTATTTCTTGGCATGCCTTCCAAATAATCTGTTGGCATGGAGGTAACAAGATGTGTTTTTTGGAGACTTGGTGAAATCAGGATGCTACATTTATTCAGTAAACCGGATATTTGGAAGTTTCTTGCCTTCTTTAGATACATTTATTACCAAAAATTCTTTCGAGTACCCTTAATTGTGCCCTCTTTTGGTTTGTTAATGGTTTTGTCAAATTATGTGTTAAATTACTCTAAATTACAAAAAGCTGATTTTTAAACAACCAAACGTCATTTAACTCATCTTTACTAGTACTACTACTACTACTACTACTACTACTATTACTATTACTACTCCTGATATTAGTATTACAATTACTGTTATTACGACTAATATTACTACTACTCCCTTTACTACTAGTGGTAGTAGTATTATGAGTACTATTGAAACATGACTTCTGTACCACTGTATACAATGGCCCAATAAAACAAGAAGTCATGTATTAAAAAAAAATCTGAACAATCTGGGGTGTGTTTCCAAACTACGTTATCAACCTACATAGTTGGAACAATGCAGTTGCGATGCAAGTGTTTCCCAAAACCATAGGTGGAACTATAGAGGTAACCACGGTGTTAACTTGCATAGTCCGAATCATCCTTAATCGACACAGGTGTTTCCCAAAACCAGAGTTATATCGAACATTCACAAACACTGTCAAACACTGTGAAGTTGGAACTACAGCATAGACCTGTGGTCAGAAGGTTAGTTCTTGGGTATTACGTTATAGATGACAGAGGACACAGTGTAAAGAAGCATGTCAGTAAGCTGAAAATTAACATAAATCTTCTGGTATAAGCATTTACATGCCAAATGCTTTGAACGTTCAGAACTGCAGTTCAGAAAAAAGTCTATTGTTTAATATTACACTCTATAGTCTGTTTTGTTGTGCCGCAAAATGCACATTTTACTGCAGTTTTGTTGTTTGGATGACACATGAACACACACACACACAAACATAGGAGAGCATATGCGGTGCAAATCAGACTAATTCTGAACAGGAGAGGGACCCAGACCAACAATCACAAAACAAGGAGCTTGTACCTTAGCGTGTATCTTTTGGTCATTCGATTTTCATTTCAGAAACAGAAATTTTAAAATAAAAAACAAACAGTTATTTTATTTTCTGTTTTAAAATCCAAATACAAAAAAAAACAACAGAGAAATAAGTCATTTTCAAAACAGAAAATAAAATCGCAATGAAACAAAAACTAAAAAATGGTTTAATTTTTTTTCTCAAACCTGTAATTTACACTCACAAGGCCATTGTCAATGCAACTGGGGGCATGTAAAACTTTTTAGCTTTTTTTAGCTGCAGACCCAAACGTTGAAATAGTCCATACATCAGAAAATATATTTCATTTTTGACTTTGTATAATTCAACATATAGAAATCCTTTTTTTCATGTGGTCATTTTATTAAAAAAAAAAAGAAAAAAAAAGAAAAAAAACATGCTATATCATCATATGTATCATTATCGGGATATGAATAGACCTATATTGGGATATGAAATTCTGGTTATATTACACAGCCCTATTCCTAAAATATAATCCTATAACACACGTGTAACCTGTGTAACATGTGCCAAACTGTGCTCTCTTAACATTTTTTCACCTTCAAAAACGAGTCAATTTAATAACTGAGAGAGCTCATTGTGATTATGGCAAAAAAAACTAAAAGATAATGTAAGCGACCGGATTTCAATCCCAGGTCTACATGCTTGTAAAACTCTATCTTATTCAGTAACGCATCACATCCACGTGTTTATTCCAGAGCCGTTGCGAGACTTAACTTCCAAAAGCTGCATTTCACAAAATTCTGGTATATATTGAACCTTAATGTAAAATAATTATCATTTTTCACACACTTACAACTTGATTGTAAATTTTTTTTATTGATATTACTTATTTTATATTACAGTATCTTAAAAACCTCCACCTTTAAGCATTTAATATATAGATTTACTACAACACTAAAATGACAACGCCTTCATGTAATAGATGAAGAGTCTATTAAAGAAGGACAAATGTTATTAACCAAAATTACTCATGAAATGTTAGGGATGAACACATGAGATATGTGCTGTTGTAAAGAGCATGAGGTAAATATTTCATATTTTAACCTGTGAGCAACAGTCATGATGGCAAGACCTGCATGTAGCACCTACCAACAACGAGAGTTG
>JAOVVF010032409.1:0-10449 GCA_028565595.1 Duopalatinus emarginatus | reverse complement strand
TACAAAAGTGCTTAGTTAAATTCTTGGAGTATCTGAAACTAGTAAAGGTAAATCAGGATTCAAGAACTCAAGAACATTTTACTCATCCCAGGATGTGTGAGATCTAAAGTGCATCTCTAATCGCATGTGTCAGGTCTTATTAATGCTTATTCGGTGCAAGTCTTCTGTAGTGTAATGGTTTATAAAGGGTACTCTTTTCAGCTAAGATACAATGGGCTGCTTCCTCATTTAGCTTGGGCTCTTGACATATCTGACGCAAACCCTAAGACATGAAATTACCTATCAAAGATGGAGAGTGAAGTTGCTATGGTAAAACTGGGTCTCTGAAAGGACTGCGTACTTGTTCTTCAGCTCAGAGCACACCGACTGATGTACACGCACACATCCTATGATAATATCTACATATATTTTTTATCGTTTATTAAGAACATTTTTATAATTAAGTTTCTATGATATATGGACAGTACTGTGACAAAAGTATTCAAAAGAGCCTTTTTTACAATTTCCTCAATATTTTAATATTAGACCAATTTTAGACACAAAATGCATTTTTTAAATTATCATTTTATTTACTGGTCGGCATGGTCGTGTGTGTGCTACACAGCTCCAGTAATCTGGTTCTGTGGGTTCAATCCTCGCTCTGGTCTCTGTCTGTGAGGAGTTTGGTGTGTTCTACCTGTGTATGTCTTGTAGGCGAGACCTAAATTGGATGTGTACAATTGCCCTAGGTGTGTGTGTGTGAATGAATGGGTTTTGCCTGTGGTACCCTGCGAATGCTTGGGCTTCGGACAAATTGCGGGAAAATCGCTACACAATTACCCACATCTTTTCTCTGGTCTAGTAGAAACCTCCAGTAACACGTGTAGCACATAAGTGAGCATGTTCACAGTTACACTCATGACGCAGCTGGTCATCTGTGTGAACGTATTGCCAAACAGATGGTATATCTTTAACCTAAGCTACTAAATCAACCAATTAACCAAATTTAATTAAATATTGGGTTCTGTTTCATTAGCCACAACCAGACATGATTACTGCTGGCTTGTTAAATCTTACATATACAGAACCTGCCTGACAGTGTGAAGCAGGATAAGGAAAGTCTAGGTTTGGTGGAATAGGTTACCTTTCCAGGAATTGCCAGTCTACTGAAATTTCACCACGGGAGCATCAATAACTCATCCAGGAGATCAAACAAGAACACAGATGAACATCTAATATAACTACAGGCCACATTTAAGATCAATGTACATGATCGACCTGCTTCACATTGGCATCAATGGGAGAGTTGTAAGGTGCAAACCACTCCTGACCAAAAAGGCATGTCTCACATTTGCCAATAAAACATCCAGATGTCCCCCAAGACTTTGAATGATGAGTCAGTAGTGAAACATTGTGACTGAGAAAACTGTCATTAATATGAAAGTGAACTATTTGCCTACTGTGCTTGCACACAGAGGAATCTGACCTCTACATTTAACCCATCCATGCAGTGAAACACACACACACTAGGGGGCAGTGAAGACACTTGCCCAAAGCAGGCCGCCCCAAACCACAGTGCCAGGGAGCACTTGGGGGAGTTAGGTGTTTTGCCCTGTGCAGGGATCAAACCTGGGACCCTCCAGTCACAAGACTGGTTGACTAACTACTAGGCCATGGCTGCCAGTGAGAGTATTAATATTGACAGAAGACATAGACCATAGTAGGCAGAAGGCATTAGGTGTAAAGTTACAAAGGGGATATGGAAATTAATACGAGAATTTGGCCCAACCTCCCTAAAGAAGAGTATAGAAGTAAACTCCAAGGAGTTGTCCTCAGTTGCTTCCTGGGACAGCTCAGTTTATTGTGTTGTGTCTGTGCAGCCAATAAATCTTGGGAACATTTTTCTGCTACTTGAAGTGTTTTGCCTTCCGTTGGTTCAGAGTGTTATTTAACGTGTTAGAGTGGAGCTTTTCACAACAGTGTCTTACTTCTTACTTTCTTTTACCTCACACTCCAATAACTATTGACCTTGCACAAATACATTCCGTTAGTGACCTTAACCGCATCTCTACTATGTTAAATACAGCATCACCCCAGTACATCTCCTCCATCTGACCACTGACTATGATAAAACCTGATTTAAATCAATAGCCTGATTCAAACATCGTAACAAAACGCCAAAGCCAACTGGTACTCAGTGATGAAAATGAGAGTAAAAAAACACTTTGGCTTACTAATTTTATAAATAGTTAATAGCTCTCTGGACGCCATATATAGGGCAAGACCCCTTAACCGCCTACGTCACTGTGACGTCACCACACTAGCTGGAGGCAAAACAGAGGAAGTGGGAACTAGGCTAGCTGCAGCTGCCACATGACAGTTTGGCTTAAAAATGTCTTCTTGTTGTGTTGTCAGAAGTCAAAACAGAAAGAACAGGGTTAATGATTCAAAACTAATGTTTTACCAGATACCAGCCGACACAGTCCATCAAAAAAAGAAAAAAAAAGAAGACAGCTGTGGTTGAACGCAATAAGACGGAAGGATCAGACAGAACCCGTACAGTGGTAACATCATTAGGCTCCCATGTGAGAGACCTGGGTTTGATTCCCGATCTGGGCAGCCAGTCTGTGCTACACCAATAAGGGTCATTGGACAAGACTCCTAACACTACATTGCCTACCTGTAATACCAGTAACCTTGTAAGTTGCTCTGGAAAAGAGCGTGTGCCAAATGCCGTAAATGTAAATAAACCATGCTTGTGCCTTCAGCGCACATTTCATATCAGGAAAAAAATATTTACATGAAGTTTCTTTGTATTGTTGAATTGATTATTATGTTCAAATTGGAAATTATTAAGGGGAATGTTGGATTCTGTATCATTCATCATACAGCAGACTGTATCATTATTTGCACCTATTCTTTTTTTTATATTGTTATGGACCTGTGATGTGTCTGAAATAAAGAAAATTGAATTAGCTATTAGCATTAACTAGTGTTAATGTTAGCTTCGTAAACAAAACATAACATAAGAGAGGAAATTGTAAAATTGTAATAGTTAAGACAAGGCTCTGAAGCCTCCAAAAAGTAATTCATAATTACCTAAAACAGGTCTAAACTATGGTAAATAAAAATAATGCTAGGTTTCAAACAGGGCTAAACTATGTGTATAACTATGAATACACTAGAGAGTAACTTATGAACTGTTTACAAAATTATCCACTGAACAATTTTTATGTTGGCCAGTGAGCTAAGCTATCCTTTGGCCTAAGTCCTACAGACATCCATGGGCATTGATCTAAAAGCTTCTATTTAATGTTATATCCTTATATTTTGCAGGAGAAACTGGTCAAAACAAACCCTCCAGAGCCTTCTGTTGCCTTCAGCTAAGCCCCGCCCACTAAAACCATTGGAACGTTTACAAACATTTAAAGGCACATTTAAAAAAAAAAAAAAAGTACATTTCACCAAACAGATAGGTTAAATCCAGTAGTAAAGTTCCTCTGTGTGCAAGGACAGTGGTCAATGACTTCACTTTAAATCACTTGGGGGATCAAATTTGTGTATTTGGGTGTTAAGATTATTTTAAAAAATACACTTACATTTATATTTACAGCATTCAGCAGATGCTCTTATACAGAGTGACTTAGAAAAGTGCTTTGTCAATTACTTGGAGTATCCAAAGCTAGTGCAGACTAAATCTGGCCTCAAGAACTTGAAGCCAGAGTACTGCTAGAAACTGCTAGAAATAAACCAAACAATATCAATTATAAAACTTACCAAAAGTCCAAAAGCCTAAAACTATGAAAAACCTGAAAAAAAGGGAACAAAACAATAAATACAGTTCACAAATACCACAGACACTGCTTGATTAAGTGCTGACGGAACAGGTAAGTCTTTACCAGACCATTGAAGACAGTAAGTGACTCTGCTGTATGGACATCTAGTGGAAGTTCATTCCACCACCTTGGTGCAAGGACAGAGAAGAGTCTGGATGTTTGCCTCGCATGTGTCTTAGATGGTGGCAGGTGATGGTTACGCACCTTGACTTAACCATTGCGTTCAGGTATGAAGAAACCAGACCGTTTTTGGCTCCATAGGCCAGCGTCAGGGTTTCATACCTGATACGAGCTGCTACAGGAAGCCGATGAAAGGTTTGCAGCAAGAATGTAATATGGCTAAACTTGGGAAGGTTGCATTCTGAACTAGTTGCAGAGGCCTGATGGCACGCATGGAAATACCAGCCAGGAGATAGTTGCAGTAGTCTAGTCTTACAATGTTAAGAGCCTGAACTAGTATCTGGGAAGCTTCTGTCAAGAGAAATGGTCAAATTCTCAGAATGTTGTAAAGGAGAAATCTGCTACATGGGTTCCTTTATGAGTCTGGTTTCTCTCAAGTTTCTTTCTCTATGCCAATTTCACCACCGGCTTTTCATCAGGAATAAAATTTCTATAAATGTATAATACAATCCTATATTTTTGTAAGGCTGCTGTGGGACAATGTCCATTGTTGAACGTGCTATACAAATAAAATTAAATTGAACTGAATTGAATAGAAGAAAGTCAAGACTCAAGCTTTTGTAGGCAAATAGTTCACTTTTATTTAATCCTTGCAAAGGGCAAGACATGACTGAGGTGCCCTGGAGCAAGTCACCCAACTCTCCACCGCCCTCTCCAGGCAAGTGTGTCCACTGCCTCCTAGTGTTCATTGGTGTGTGTGTGTGTGTGTGTGTGTGTGTTTCACTGCTTGGATGGGTCAAATGCAGAGGTCACATTTCTCAGTGTGCACAATAGACAAATAATTCACTTTTTTTCATCTTTTTAACTATAATCTGGCGTCTCTAGACATGTGTGGTAGAGCATTGTCCTGTTGAAAGAAGCCAAACCTTCAGACATGAACAAGTATAACTCGTCAGAAAGGAGACACACATAGTGTTCACGTCAGAGACATTTGTAGACGTAGACGTACCAGGGGTCCCATGGAGTGCCAGGTAAACAAACCGTATACCGTTATGGAACCACCACCAGCCACTGCATTTTTGGTTATATTGAAATAAGGCAAAATGATTAAAAGCTCAATTTTAGTTAATAGAATTATTAAGCAGTGAATTCTAAAGGCTTAGATCTTTATAGCTTTATGCAACGTCTGTATAAGAACCAAGACAAGACAAAGTCATATTGAATAAAATCTCATTTATTTAATTACAGATAGTAAAAAAACATAGCAGTTCTGATTCAAATTCTGATTCTAAGACAGATAGACTTTGCCTCAGTGTGTCTTTGTGTTGCGATTTTAAAAACAAATAACAGTGTGAGTCACATGGCCACGCCTCCTGTTATGTGGAACAGGAGGACAATAGAAACCGAAAATTGGCAGAGACTTTAAAGCCTCCACACACTGGAATGGCAAGAATATGAACTATACCTAATGTTGAATAAAACATTTAGCATAGGACTCGAAGGAGAACAGTTGGAAACTATTCAGTGTTATAAAATTTGGAGCTTATTCGTCACTGATTGCTAGATATCACTGACTCCTTGAGCAGAGATATGAGAGAAATGGAATAAGAGTCTGTTTAACAGAATGTTAGTAGAGTTGTAGCTTCATATTATTTAACACAGTATAGTATAGTATAGTATAGTAACTATACTACACACTACTTTTTCCTGGCCAGATATACTGTACAATCAGATGTTCTTGAGATGAATGAGCAGAGTGTGAGGACTTAAGACTGTCGTGACCCCTAGTGGCCGCTATTGTGCCTCTACGCCCTTTGGTGTCTCATGGCTTTTGTATCGTTTTCATGGACTGAGGCCCTGCCTTTTACCCTGCACCCATTTTCCCGCCATTTCCTAATGGTCCACCTGGACAGTGTAATTAGCATGGTCATGTGATCTTCTGTGTCTTCTTCTATTTATACTGGCTCAGTTGTGTCTTGCTTCACTGAGTCTTTGTGTTTGTACTAGTGAGTGATACCTCTTAGCTCTTCCTAGTTCTGTGCCTCAGTTTTAGTTTGCTGTATGCTCCCAGCTCCCATTTTGTGCTTTTTGCCTCTTTTTGCTTGGGCTGCTTTTTTGTTATTTTTGCTGATGGGATCTGTATTACGGGCATACTCTAATTTTGTGTTTTGTTTTCTCTCCACTGTCTTCTGAGCGATCTCTTGGGAATTACCAATAAGCTTTTTGAATACTACGTATCCTCTGCACTTGCGTCTCCTCAGTAGCTTACTGAGCTCTGCGCCTGCCTCCCACTCCAGTGGCCTGGGTTCGATTCTCACCTCAGCCCTGACACAGACAGCAGGTTGTAGTTCGCCTTGCCAGGTTAAACCATCATGGATGCTGTCCAGCAAAGTCAAGCTAACTGTGGATGCATGATACCTTGACACTGCAAGGTGTAGCATAAGCTGACTTGGTGCTTGAAGTAGCAGCATTACAAAGGTACACTTGATAGCCAAATGTTTGTAAAGACCTGACCATAACACCATGCGGTTCTTCCTCAAATTGTGCGTTGATGCACACAGTTGACTGATGTCCAGCATAGTTTTATCAACTCTCACACACACCGGATTACACTTATGTCTTAACTTCCAGGTTTAGCAGAAATGTTTAAATAGGGAAACATCTAAACCTCTGGGCCCTGAGTTGTTCAAACCTGGTCTTGGATGTTTTTTATGCTGTATCATCAACCCTGGAAATCATATTCCAGCATGACAATATCTCATGAGGACTATTTTTGGGATGAACTGGAATGGCAGCTTTGCAGTAGGCATCCTCACCTAACATCGGTGCCCAAGCATATCTTGTTCTCTTGTGGCTGAATGGAGAGATCCTTCTTAAAAAGACTGGAGTGGAATTGGAATGGGGTTTTCAATACAATGTAATTTTGAGGCGTTAAAGGTGGCAGATTGGTGGTGGCTCCATAATGGTACGGGTTTTGTTTAGCTGGCATTCCATAGTACCCCAGATATGAATGCGTGCTTTGCGTGTCTCCTTTCTCCTTTCTCCTGCATTTATTTTAATGTGTTTGGCCTCTTCCAGTAGGACAATGTGCCACCACACACATCACAGAGAGATACCAAATTATGGTTAGAGGAGCACTCATATGAGTTTGGGGGGTTGCCATTTCCACCTAAGTCACCAGAGTAAAGTTATCGAACACATCTGGGATGTCATGCAATGCTCTATGGGGCACAGAAATCCTACACCTCAGAATTTAACAGAATTGTAGAGCATTCTGCAGAAAATATGGTGTTCATGTCATGTTCAAGTCCATGCCCTGTGTGGGGCCTACCGAGTATTAGACTGGTGTACCTGGGCTTTTTTTTGGTAATTCAGTATATTTGATTTGGCACAGGTTATGTGCAAAATGCCCTTTCTCATGAACCCTCACATGTTATGTGGGCTTGGGACCAACAAAATTTATGCACCCAGAGTGACTGGAGGCATTTTTAATGTTATAATTTTATTTGATTTATTTTAGTTGTTCCACTATTTAGTTGTCTAATTAGGGAGATGCACAGGCTGGTCTAAGAACAAATAATGGGGTGACCAGTGAAGAATCCGTACAAACTAATGTGGCGATATTGACTGCTGATATAGGTGAGTGTCTTGGTGTACAGTAACCATTATGAAATCGTCAGTCAAATGTCAATCTGTGAACAGGTGACAGGAATTAGAGCTCATGTAACTATAATGACTATAATGACTATATATTTGCACTTTTTTTTTATAAAGCAGGCGACTATGTATGATCGCACTATCCATGTCACTCAAATGAGAATAGGTTCACTTTTGACACTGGTTTCTTTCTAGCTTTTCTCCCATTGTCTTCTTAAGTTTTTCCTTGCCACTGTCTTCCTCCGGCTTGCTTAGCAGGGATAAAACTTATCTATATATAATATCTGATTTCATACTTCTGTAAATCTACATTGGGACAATGTCAGTTGTTAAACGTGCTATAAAAATAAAATTTAATTGCATTTTAATTATACCACATTGGAACATTCAGAAGTAAAAAGTGCATCAGGGTTATACTACTCCTTTACCTGTTCAGCAGTCTGCACAACAATGAGTAACAGCAGAATAATTGCCTGCCAGCTGGTACAAAACAAAATAGCCAGAGAGCTCAGAAAAAAGCTGTTCCACAGAAGTAGAAGGGTGTTGTGATGACGATAGTACAAGCATCTTAGAGACCAATTCCCAGCCCATTTAAAGACACATTTTTTCTTTCCTGGCCTATATTTTACCTTACAGACATGATTACATTAATTATCTAGCACAAATTGTATGAAGCTAATAGCAGTAAAAGCTCTATTACTCTGTCAGCCTATAGAAACGAGGTCAGACATGTCACCACCTTTGGCACATGCATATATATAGTATATAATTTATAAATGCAGACTTTTTTTTTTATTATATTTTCCAGAGAAAGAAACTGTTCTTGTTATGTGGAGCGAGTAAACTGAGGATCCAGTTGCTCAGCCTGGTCTGCATAAGTCAGCCCAGGTATTGGCTTGGAATATCTGCTTGGTTAGACTGGTTATCTGCCTGACCATGGTCCTTTTACTGCCTGGAAGTTGTAGTCCTTCTCCCAGATCTGCACTGTCTGGAAGTTGTAGTCTTTCTCCCAGTGTGCCAGCAATGTCCACCTTGCCTTCTAGTGGCAGTTCGGGGTGTGGCCTGACCCCTTAAAGCTATACTATGTATTCACTTTTGCAAATAAAACTGTTTATAAGAAAGTGTGTGCCTAAACCTAATACAATGTGAGACCATGGTGGGTGATACCAAAGGGGATGGACAGCACTGGAGGCAAGCATGAGGAAAAGCACTGGGGTGTTTTTCATGTGCTTTTGGGTACAACATGACATCAAAAAGTAAAAGCAATATGCACTCAAACTCAAACTAAATAGCAACACGCGAGGGCTTGAAAGGATGATTTCATGAGAACAGACAGTATCTCAGCTCCACATCTTGTTTTAACCGTTTTTTTTTCTTCATCAGCTAACTGTAAAGAGTGAACAGCACTGTACTGTGCAGTGCTGTGGTTCTTTTTTTTTTTTTTTTTTACAATCCCGCCACCCGCTGCACTAATCACACACCCAGGACCAAAGATCAGGAACATAAAGGAAGTGGATGTGTTGAAAATACTGAACGAACATAACTACATCATTTCTACAGTGCCAGGCCCAAAGCAAAGACTCAAACTCTAATATTTTGTTGGGCCACCATTGGTTAGCTGTGATTATGGAACACATCTGGCCGTAGCATAGCACTGTCTCCAGACACTCCACATCCAAATGGCCTTTTTACATTATTTTGGCCAGGCAGAGTATGATCAATGATTGACCTCAGAGGAATGGTTTGCTCTCAGACGAATGTAACTTTACTCTCTGAACTCACTGGCCTAGCTTTTCCTTAGGCATTAAAATAACTTGGCTTGGTATGTTTTCAACTTCTTACAATAATAAAAACTCAACAGACAGCAATCAGAAATTATTCACCATATTTTTGTTTATATAAAGATCATTTAATGGGCTTTAGTCTTTAATGAAAAAAAAATAGCCCCATGTTTAAAGCATCCTTAAACTTTTTTTTATGAACAATTCAGGTCAGAAACCTGAGTTGGAAATCAATTAGATAAGGCTGAGGGTTTGTCCATGTTTCCATGTGTTCTAGGTTAAAGTTGTCCATGTAAATCATTATCATTATTTTAATGTACATACATGCCTTTGGTTCTACATATACTCATGAAATGCCTGGTTCCTAAGTCATTTAATTTTCTACGCCCGAACGTTTGGGAATAACAAGAAGTGTGTGAGTGAGATTTAGACAAAATTAGATAGATGTTTTGTAGACAAAATGTTTCCTAATGAGATGAGCAGTGTTGTTTATTGTATATAGCAGTGTTGTTGTATTGAACAGGACAATAACAGGTTTAAAAAATGACTGAGGAATTAGCAACAGCCTGGTAGACATTTTTGCTATTAATGAAAATATATGAGATATGATATGTGTGTGTGTGTGTGTGTGTGTGTGTGTGTGTGTGTGTGTGTGTGTGTGTGTGTACATGCCCTCCCTTCTGCCCTCAGTGTCTAACACTCACCAAACCAATTTTGCACTTGTCCGACTCTACATGAGTGTAAAACCACACTTCCTGTGTCTGGGCTACATTTTTTCATCTGTATTAAACATATTCATGAGAGAAAGGAAAAAAAAAAGACGCCATGTTGTAGTATATATAGTAATATACAGAGAGGGATGTTGAAAATGTGTGCATACACATGTTCCTTATTTCAGCCTGGAAGCAGAAGTGTGAGCATCTGAAGCAGTTTCTGTTTTTACAAACCGGATTCCAAAAAAGTTGGGACACTAAACAAATTGTGAATAAAAACTGAATACAATGATGTGGAGATGGCAAATGTCAATATTTTATTCGTAATAGAACATAGATGACAGATCAAAAGTTTAATCTGAG
>JAOVVF010032408.1:0-10450 GCA_028565595.1 Duopalatinus emarginatus | reverse complement strand
ACTGTAAACACTGTACACTAAACCCAGACTATAAACACTGTACACTAAACCCAGACTATAAACACTGTACACTAAACCTGGACTGTAAACACTGTACACTAAACCCAGACTATAAACACTGTACACTAAACCCAGACTGTAAACACTGTACACTAAACCCAGACTGTAAACACTGTACACTAAACCCAGATGATGAAGGTAATTGAGATTTTCCCTAAATGTTAGACAGTTAAACATCACATTTCTCACTTTTCTCTGTGTATTTAAATGTGGGTTTAGTAGTTTAACTTCTGTGTTCCTTTTGTGTCTCCTGTGTGTGTGTCAGGTTACAGAGTGAGGCAGTAGAAAACACACACAAGCATACAGAAGACAGCTCAACTTCAGCCCTGTCACACACAGATCACCTCGGCAACGGTGAGGTGAGAGCCACTTACACACCCACACACACACACTGTGCACTGGATCATGACACACACTCGCTTTGCAAAATGTCACTGAGCTCCTGGTGCAGTGCATTGTGGGTAATGCTGTTCCCTCTGTTATCAGCAATGTGGAACTTTAATGGGTAAGTATAATAATAACAATAATAATAATAATAATAATAATAATAATAATAATAACAACAAAACAACAACAAAACAGCAACAATAATAATAATAATAATAATAACAATAATAATAATAATAATAATAATAATTAGAATAATAATAATAATAATAATAATAATAATAATAATAATAATCACCACTCTTCCGGTGTTTAGTTTAAAATCAGAAGTCTGGATTTCACAGTGTATAACTAAAAGTTGACTATTTTTAATAATATAGAATTAGTATATATAATATATAATATATAATATAGTATTATATAGTATTATAGTATTATATAGTATTATAATAGTAGTATATATAATATACTAAACCCAGCCTGTAAACACTGAAAATCAGGAAATAAAAAGTTTAATGAGCTGCTGAGTGAAGGTTTGAACATCAGGCGTAAATAGTCTGTTGAGTTAATCCCAGAAGGACGGCTCAGGTACGCTCCAAGAGTCACATGACCTCTGGTGAGGTCCTGTGCCGCCTGGAATGTCGAGTTTTTACAGAGCCCTGTCTTAAGGCGTGGCCCTGACAAGCCTACAACACAAGACGGCGAGTGGGTGGGCGTGGCATCTGGGGTAGCACTTGAAATAATCTTTATTAAATATTTACAAAAGCGTGTTTATTTCACTTTTGATCACATCTGATCACACAGGTCTTATTATTTTAGTTTTGTGAGAATCTATAGTGTTTAAACCTCCCATAAATATTTCCTCAATATGTAATCAAAAGCTTTTTTTTTTAACTAATGATCTAATCGACGTCTGAGACGGTTATATTGGTTAGTATGTCCCTCACTCTTCCCAAACTGTCCCACATGTCTGCCTTTGATTACACAGGTTTGTTCAGTGAATGTGTCATCTAGTCGATGTGTGATGATTTAATCCAGTATTTCATAGTTAATATTCATTAAGCTGATTTGTCTCCAATTGTTGAATTCTTGTGGATCCACTTTTTAATAGATGTTTTATAGATTTATAGATTTTATAGATTGGTGAAATTACACAGTGACAGAAAGAGTTGTTTAATTGACCTTCTTTAATTCCTTATAGATATTTATAGATAGATAGATAGACAGATAGATAGACAGATAGATAGATTCAACTTTATTGTCATTGCTCAGTACAAGTACAAGGCAACGAAATGCAGTTAGCATCTACCAGAAGTGCAAACAGTAGCTATGTGCAGAGTGCAAAAGTGCAAATGAAAAAACTGTGCAGATATGAAAAAGTAATGTGCAATATCAGAGTGCAAATATGAAAATCGAATTTGCAATCGAAATTGAGCATAGTGCAATTGACACCGAGTAATGAATAATAATTTGTTGGATGATCCATGGTTTCTCCGACATATAACCTGTAAAATTCAGCTGGGATTCAGTCTGGTCTTTACACATACACATAATCTACAAACATAATAGCTTGTAGTATTGCATTTCTATTTACACGGTCTTTCAGAGGTTTTGAATGTTTGTTTGTAGTTTTTGTCTGCCTATGTTTATTTTAACACTAGCTGGTATTTCTCTCATATCACTTTCCTTTTGTCTCTCGTGTTCGATCACATTCCCATATTTATCTTTAATTCCTTTAAAAGGTGTTTTGTGGGTTTGTTTGAGTGTTTGTGTCATGTCTGGTTTGTAGCTGTTTTGGTCGAGTTCAGTTCATTCAGTTCTGATTTAATGTTATGTCGCTGCTCTTCGTCTTGTTTTTTTTTCTTTGTCTTTGGTTTGATATATTGTATAAAAAGTCCCGAATAAGAACAGGTTTTCTGTTGGTTTATTGTTTTGCATTTTTGTTTTCTGTTTTCTTATCTGTTTTGTAAGAACTTGCCGCATTTCTGTGTTAGATCTTGTCAACACTTGTCTTTAATTCGTCTAATTTCGGTTTTGAGTTCTGCCCCCCCCTCCCCCTCAGGGTGAGATGTAGACATGGGGTCAAACTTGAAGGCCCTCCTGAGGCCTCCGATGCAGCAACTCTAACAGGAACACAGAACATCTCTGCTGAACATGTTTTGTGTACAGGGTGCTAAATATGATTATTAAAGAAAGGGAACAGACTGACAGGAATAAGCGTAGCTCCTGATGTCTTTCTTCCAGGTGTGTCCCACTCCCAGCCACTGACTCCAGCGCTCCTCCTTCAGGGGGGGAAACACCTCCTGCATTCAGCAGGCTAGTTTCTCAGTGTTCCCCAGAGCAATGCGCTTAATCGTGGCATCTGCTCGTTTGTGTGCAGGTCCACTGCAACAACATGAAGCGCACTTTGTCCATTTCCAGGTTTGCAGGGTTGCCAAAAACAGAAAATATAAAGAGCACTGTAAAAAGAAGTGTCCACCTAATTAATGGGCTTCCCGCTGCAGCCATATTTGATGGCTGATTTCTGTCATGATCCGTTGTGAGTGTATATTAAAATTCTCACAATATAGCGAGAGTCGTACACAGTGCACAAAAACAAGAGAGTGGAATGAGCATGAGATCAAAAAACAGTCTTAAACTGTCTTAATAAGTTGTTGCATGAACGTAGCAATAAGAAGAACCCACTTTTATAAACATGTTCATTAGGCATGTTCATTAAGCATGTGGTTTTTTAAGTAAAATATTGCCCCCTGCTGGCTTAAAGTGATAGTGAGAAGGTGAGAGTGGGGGGTGAGACTAACAGAATGAGAATGAGAGTAAGACTGGGAGTGAGACAGAGAGTGAGGCTGAGAGTGAGGCTGGGGGTGAGACTGAGAGTGAGGCTGGGGGTGAGACTGAGAGTGAGGCTGGGAGTGGGACTGGGGATGAGACTGAGAGTGAGACTGGGGGTAAAGCTGAGAGTGAGACTTAGAGTGAGACTGAGAGTGAGGCTGGGGGTGAGCCCGGGAGTAAGACTGGGAGTGAGACTGGGGGTGAGACTGAGAGTGAGACTGGGAGTGGGACTGGGGATGAGACTGAGAGTGAGACTGGGAGTGAGACTGGGGTGAGACTTAAAAGTGACACTGGGAGTGAGACTGAGAGTGAGACTGGGGGTGAGACTGGGAGTGAGACTGGGGGTGAGACTTAAAAGTGACACTGGGAGTGAGACAGGGAGTGAGACTGGGGGTGAGTCTGAGAGTGAGACTGGGAGTGAGACTGGGGTGAGACTTAAAAGTGACACTGGGAGTGAGACGGGGAGTGAGACTGGGGGTGAGTCTGAGAGTAAGACTGGGGGTAAGACTGAGAGTGAGACTGGGAGGGGGACTGGAAGTTGTGTAAATGATGTGTTCTCTGGAGGTCATGTCTAATTCACACTACTGTGAGATGATGTAGGTGATAAAGTCAGTAATTTGGGGACAGTGTAATACAGAGACGGACGAGTCTGATATCAACAGGACTGTGAGATTCATTACAACCTTCTGTTACACTTTCATCTACAACTGCTCAAAGCTTTAGACAAGCAACCAAAATTACTGACATGTCACAAATCAGAGCTTCAGACATTACTTCCTGTCTCACACTGATCATCGACTGGTCAAACTAAAATTCAGACTGATCCTGAAATTCAGTCGTCTATATGAACAAATCATACAGGCTAAAACTGTACAGTATATACCCAGATTAACAGTATCATCTCTCTCTGTGTCTCTCTGTCTCTTTTCTCTCTCTCTCTCTCTCTCTCTCTCTCTCTCTCTCTCTGTGTCTGTCACTTCTCTCTCTCTCTCTCTCTTTCTCTCTTTGTGTCTCTCTGTGTCTGTCTCTCTCTCTCTCTCTCTCTCTCTCTTTCTCTTCGTGTCTTTCTGTGTCTGTGTCTCTGTCTGTCTGTCTGTCTGTGTGTGTGTGTCTCTCTGTGTCTCTCTCTCTCTCTCTCTCTCTCTCTCTCTCTCTCTCTCCAACAGACAGTGAATGCAGTAATTCCACCTCCAGGTAAGATTCACCTGTTCACTTGGACACACTGAGACTTTTTCTCTGTGTGTATCATGCAGTCATGATAAACTGAACCTTTTCCATTTTCATTAATAAAATTATTAATGGAATAAACATAAATAATTCGGGCACTGCCTTCTTTTTTTTCTTTTCTCTGGTTTATTCTGTCTGTATGTCTCCAGTTTCTCCTTTATCACTCTCTCCTTTGGTAAGACTCCTTTACTGTCTCACTGTCTCTCATTTACCTGGCCTGAATTCTCCTTCTGAATGTCCTAAATCAAACCCTGTTCACTACATAGTGCACTAGTTTGTAAGTCAGGTTATAAAAACATTCTAGTTTATTTATTTATTTATTTATACATTATTTCCGTGAGGTTTAGAGACGCAGCTCTGATTTCAGTCTGACTTCTGCTCCACAGAAAGTTCAGTAACCGGAGGGGAGAAGATCACAGACTCTTCACACAACACGTCCCTCAGAAACGGCACTGCACAGAACGAGACATCCCACGACGTCCCTCTTCAACATGTTAATGATGTCAGCCAGGGGGCGGAGACTCTTTTATTCCTGGGTTATACAGAGGCGGAGCCTGGGCAGGGTTTGTGTGATGATGATGATGATGTCAGTGCGGTCATTCGTGCAGAGAGAGTGATCATCACAGAGGAGGGAGAAGAAGTGACTGAAGAACCCCGGGACATGCATGCCGAAGAGGAGGATGAGGAAGAGGAAGAAAGAGAAGAAGAGGAGGAAGAAGAGGAAAAGGGACAAGAGAAAATAGAAGAGGAGGAAATGGAAAAAGAAGAAAAGACAGGAGTGGAAGTAGAAGAGGAAGTAAGAGAAGAAGACGGAGTGGAAGAACAAGAAGAAGAAACGGTGGAAAAAAGAGAGAGAGAAGAAGTGGATGAAGAAAAGGAAGAGAATGTTACAGATGTGGAGAATCTCAAACCATCTCCAGAGGTTGGTGAGGTTACAGAGAGAGAAAAGGTTCTCGGACAAAACAGCGCAGAAGTAAACACAAGTGCGGATTCATCAAAAGAAGACAGCAAAGTGAGAATTGCAGCACCTACGGATGAAGAAACGAGTGTAAACACAGACACTGATACTGACACAAAACCAGTCAAAGACTCAACAACCGAATCGGCTTCAAACACAGATTTAACAGGAGATGTGGAACCAGAGGCTGAAACACACACACACTCCCTCACTGAGACACCAGGGGGCGTAATACCATCTGACTCCATCGCACTGCCTGATTCACCCCTGAATCCTAACGGTGATCAGAAATCCCCAGCTTCGCCAGCGCAGTTCCAGGAGATACCACTGGACGGAGCTACAGTAGAGGAAGAGCCGCTATTGGTCACAAAAGTGGAACCGCTGACCGATGCAACGAACCCAAACCAGGCGGATAGAGCGAAGACAAAATCCTGCCAGTGCTGCTCAGTCATGTGATTGTTGTCATGTGACCTCCACAGTCATGTGACTTGCCTCAGTCCTGCAGCCAGTTACAACAGAATACCTGAATGTGTTAAAACCACAGACAATTAAACCTACATCAGAAATCATAGTGTGTAAGATAGATCAGGACCATCACCCAGAGGGACACGTCTCACCACCAGGAACCAATCAGGAGCACAAACAGACATAAACAGGAAGTAATACATCCACGGATCAGACACTTCCTTTATACACCTGCAGTGACAAACCAAGCCCAGATCACCTGAGCTTTACAGTACAGTGCCGAGTCTGTGACCCGTATGTCAGAGGAAAATGAAACTGTTCATGTGAGATCAGGCTGATCAGATTGGTCTAAAATACACTCGCTGAAAAGTTCAATTTATTAAATATCTGATATAAACAACTGATCTCGATTTCATCTTATTATCTGTTTTTATTTACTGTTACAAAAATGTGTCGTGTCCACAATGTTGATTTTACTCCACTGAATTACAGAGTAGTTGTGTTACAGCGACACTACTGAGTCGTAGGTTTAAGTTATAAATCAAAGAAAATCTTTATTTGTAGTACACAGAAGAAAAACTGTAACAAAAAAAACAAAAAACCACTGTATAAACTGGTGGTGTCTCCATACCAGTGTGAGGTTTGTTTATTCGTCGTTCCACATGTGACCCCTGGGACACCTCCAGACATCTCTGACAGGTGAACACTATATGTGATGAGTTCCACCTGTTCATGTCCTGTATTCATTCTGACAGGTTTGTCCTCTTCTAACAGGACAATGGACCACCATACACGTCTAGAGACACCAGATTATGGTTAAAGGAATACTCATCTGAGTTTGGGGATTAGTCATTCACACCTAAATCACCAGATCTCAACGTTATTGGACACATCTGGGACGTCATGTGGAACACAGAAATCCTCCACCTCAGAATACAACAGAACCGTGGAGCGTTCTGGAGGAAGTCTGGGGTTCAGTACATACGTACCTAGACTGGTGTGTGTGTGTGTGTGTGTGTTGTAAAGATGTAGTGTTTATTTACACAACAATCAACTTTCAACAGAACTTTAGTTTTACTGATGTAACTGGCTGCAGTTCTCTAGTGTCTTGGTGCCCCCTGCTGGTCACATAAAGAATACACCACTTATTCATCACTTCAGTCTGGAACTGTGAGGATTTATATGGATATGAGTGAAGGAAACAGTTACATACTGATATGAAGCCATAAATAAACACACACACACACACACACACAAATAAATAAATAAACTTTCAATCCTATGATCTGCTGTTTTTTAATCAGACGACATTTTCCTCAGTTGATTTTTATTATAAACATCCTGATATCAGTGTATCTGGACAGTATCTACTCAGCCCGACTCAACCCTCAGTGTTGTTCAAATTATTTACATATACAGTGTTTTTATTCATTTCTGACAGTATAATGAAATAAATATACATTTATAACCTAAATTATTGTCATGTCCTTTATTTAGGCAGAAAATACAATATTTTATAATAGTAATAATTTATATTTACATGTTTATAGAGTTCCTGAACAATAGAATTCTCTATTTAATTAATTTATTCTCTATTTAATTCACAGCCTCAGTGTGGAATGTATTAATGTCTCTCTCTCTCTCTCTCTCTCTCTCTCTCCATCTTTGATACAGAACTATCTGGAATTTTATATTTACCCCTCAATGTGTTTATATATTACTGTATAACTGCATTACTGAAAAACCTCAGAACAACTGATATGATGTGTTATTACAGTGTTATTACACCACTGCTCACATGGAGAACAGATCTGTGATCCCTCCTCGTTATTCACACATCATGAGACGACATTATAAATCCTCCAGTCAGTGTCAGGTTCACTGACACACACACACACACACAGTAAATCTGAATTAATCATAATCATGGATGACGTGATCCAACATCATACGTGGCCCGATTGGTTTAGAAGAGCCAGAAAAACTGGTACAGACAAGTATATGTAAAATCCATATCAAGGCCCCAGATGTACATCCTTAGTTGTGTCCACCAGTGCGAATAAAGTGATAGACTACCTATAAAAACATCATAATTGTATCAGGTTTGTTTATCTGCCGTTCCACATGGGACCCCTGGGACACCTCCAGACGTCTCTGACAAGTGAACACTATGTGTGATGAGTTCCACCTGTACATGTCCTGTATTCATTCTGACGGGTTTGTCCTCTTCTAACAGGACAATGGACCACCACACATGTCTAGAGACACCAGATTATGGTTAGAGGAACACTCATTTGAGTTTGGGGATTAGTCAGTCACACCTAAATCACCAGATCTCTGAACTGTGGACCATTCAGCAGGAGGTATGGTGTTCATTACCTACAGAATAAATCTGTACTGTCATATGTTTCAGTCCTGTGCTCCTGTGGGGGACCTACAAAGTGTTAAGAGTGGTGCACCAGTTCTTTTGGCCCTGTACATCACACATCACACACAGACCTGTCAGACCTCATACAGGAACCTGTTCAAGAACAAGGGGTCATCTCAGGGGTTTTCCTTGCCACTGTTACCAACAGCTTGCTCATCAGGGATAAAGTTTCTACAAATGTACAACCAGTTTGTTGTACAAAGGCGCTATACAAATAAGATTAACCTGAATTGAATTGAAGGGTTTAAATGGTAAAACATGAAGTGGGTGGGGTTACAAACATCAAACACATCAATTACAGGACGATGAAACTAACCCTCCTGAGGGCTCCGTCATGTTCCTGGCAGAAGATCAAAAGAGGAGGATAAATTGTAAAGATGTCCAGCAGGGTGCGATCCCTGATCCTGCTCAGAACTAGGAAGCGCAACAGGTGTGCATTAACTCCTCCCTTAGAAACTGTTGCTAACAAGGACAGCCAATGACGATCCTGTAAACCTGAGCTGCAGGTCTTTTATGGTTAGTAGGCTTTCGATAGACGCAGTAGGGTGGAGGGTGGCAGAGAGGGAGATTGAAGAGAGACAGTCAGACAGGATCAAGATCACACAAGAAACACAGAGACACACTGAAGATCTGAGGAGAGACCAGAGAAGAAACATGGACCTGGATCAATATGATGACAGCCAAAGTGACAGCGGAGTGTCTGCTGATTTCTCCCCAAGCATTATGTCAGATAACGAGACGCCGATCGAGAGGGAGATACGCCTCGCCTTCAAACGAGAGCAGAGTCTTCGCCGCTCACGGGGCCTGGATGAGACCAAGGAGTTCATCGAGATCCCAGTCAGGAAGACCATCCTCTCCCACCAACTCTCAGAGACATCAGTGAAGGATCACGGAAAGGAACGGCAGTTTGCTGGAAAGAAGATGCAGCATGAGATCCATGCTGAAACTGAAAGAGAGAAGGTGCTGGTCAAGCTTGGGAGGCTGCCTGGATTTTATGACAAAGGCACTGTGAAACAACTACAGGAGAAAAAACTTCTTTTTGAAGACTTACATGAGTTCAAAGATCTCCAAATCTCCAGTAACATAACTCAGGAACCCACAAACCACCTGGGGACACTATTCCAGAAGCCCACTCAAATCCAACCAATTGAGACAACCAGAGATGTCCAGACCTCCAGAAATCAGGATCACAAGGTAGTCAGAACGATTCAGGTGCCAAAGAACGAGGAAACATCGGCTGTTTCATCCAAGATCATCAATGGTGGAAATCATGACTACTCATCTAAGGAACACACAAGGCTGAATCCTTCTTCTCAACTCTTTCCGTCTCTGAAAGAGAAAAAGCTCTTGTTTGAATCGCTCAAGAATAATAAGAATGCTCAGAATTCCAGAAATCAGGGCAGTGAGGTTTCTGAGTCTTTTAAAGAACAAAGGAAAAGTCTTGACATCTTTTTCCAGAATCAAAATCCTGAATTAAAAGCCACGCAGGAACCCAAAGATCTCCAGATCAAAAGAAATCAGGTTGACAAGATCTCAGAACTTTCTATGAAACCAACAAAGAACTTGCCAGTCCCAAAACCCAAACTGTGTGGTCCAGGGTTTTCTGAGGCTGTGGATCGGCAGGTGATAATCATTGAAAACAATCCTACGGGAATTTCTCACTCAAACAGGCAGATTCACAAACCAGTGACTGTGACAGACTCAGGAGGCACCAGACCTTCACCTGAGAAGCTTCAGGACTCACACCTCCAGGTCCAGGCGGCTAATGGTGAAGAACCGAGGGAGAATCCATTCTTCAAGCTGAGATCGTCGCGGTCTCTCCTCCCGGACATGCAGAAGGACATTCAGGATGTAAGAAAGAGAGAAGAAGAACTGCGTAAACAGAGGACGAGTATCTATGGCAACAAGTCAAAGGTCACATTGTCACAGAGCAGAACCACACCAACACACACTCACACTGACACACCGGGACAACAACTAAACACTACACCAGGTAAGTGTCTGTGTGTATATGTATGTGTGTGTATGTTTGTGTGAGAGGGGGTGTATGTGTGTATGTGTGTATGTGTGTGTGAGAGAGGGGGGGGGGGGGG